>CANNZV010002798.1:0-84091 GCA_947561585.1 Caprella mutica | reverse complement strand
TAAGAGATTATTATTAAATTAATAAATGATTCGACAAAATCCAATCGTATTTTGCATTAATTTTCTTCTCGTCGGACATTCACGATGACAAACTCTGACAGTAATGTTTGTAATTAAGACAATTTACAATACAATATTTTTAAGTAAATATGATAATTCTATGTTTATATGGAACTTTTATGTTTATATGCTAATTTTATGTTGATATTGCAATTTTTATGTTTATATGCTAATTTTATGTTGATATGGCAATTTTATGTTTACATGTTAATTTTATGGTAATATATCAATTTTATGTTTATATGTTAATTTTATGGTAATATGGCAATTTAATGTAAATATGCTAATTTTATGTTAATATGGCAATTTTTTGGTTTAAATGCTAATTTTATGTTAAAATGGCAATTTTATGTTTATATGTTAATTTTATGGTAATATGGCAATTTTATGTTAACATGCTAATTTAATGTTAATATGGCAATTTTATATTAATATGCTAATTTTATGTTAAAATAGCAATTTTTTTTTGTTTAAATGCTAATTTTATGTTAATATGGCAATTTTATATTAATATGCTAATTTTATGTTAAAATGGCAATTTTTTTGTTTAAATGCTAATTTTATGCTAATATGGCAATTTCATGTTAATATGCTAATTTTATGTTTCTATGTTAATTTTATGGTAATATGGCAATCTTATGTTAATATGCTAATTTTATGTTTATATGTTAATTTTATGGTAATATGGCAATTTTATGTTAATATGCTAATTTTATTTTAAAATGGCAATTTTTTTGTTTATATGCTGATTTTATGTTAATATGGCAATTTATTTGCTTATATACTAATTTTATGTCAATATTGCAGTTTCATGTTACTATGTAATTTTTATTTTAATATGGTAATTTCATGTTAATATTTTATGTTGGAAGTTATAACTTCCAATAATTTTTTTTATGTTTGTTAATATATATATATTTTTTTAAATATTTTTATGTTTGGAAGTTATAACTTTCCCCACTTTTGAAAATTGGTAGGTAGCTGTAGTTCGGCCGTAATATTTTGATGGGTTTTTAAATCTCATTTTATGATATTTTGATTATTTTCTATATATTCCATTGCACTGATTAAGTAGCTACATTAAAAAGTGACTAATCCATCACACATTCTTAATCGATACTGACTGATTGGAAAATCTGCATAATTGAATAAATAATGTAACGTTACAATTCATTTGACATGTCGTTTGTCCACAGCTTGCATGTCTAACCCCTCTGATGGTTGTCTGACCAACTTTTTCCCCCTCTTTTTTCTTCAAAAAATAAATCTTCCAAACATAAAAATATTATAATTAAAGATACAAAAAAAATCGCAAATTTTTCTGTTTATCTAAATAGATCGGAGAAATAATATTTCTTCAAAATTTTCCGCTAAAATGTTCCACTATTTTCCACTATCTATCCATCAATTCTCCAAAGTACTCAAATTTCCTGATGTAGGTACTAGGTAGCATCACTCCCTAGAGATGGGAGGTGATGTGTGTGGAATGTTCTAATGGTTTGATTCATGGCTTCTCAGGCAAGTTATGGGCATCGTAAAATGATTTGTGAGAGAGAGAAAGCATCTTGACTTGCTTTTGGAGACATGCTATGGGAGAAAGAATATGAATATCGTCCAAGCTTTTTGGTTGATATGTTTTTTCTTTAATTTTGGTGTGGAAAAAGATATTGATTTAAAAAAATTAAATGGATGATTATTTTTTCTAGACAAAAATCGTCATCAAATTATTTCTAGTTCTATTTTTCTTTCTCGAACTTTATTGTATTAAAAATAATCTTTATTCATTACCAGAACATAAATAATAAGCATATAAATATTAGATTATAATTTAATTGCATCCATTGACTCTGGAAGGAAAGTAGAATTTCCGATAAAGTACCTATTTTTTCTGTAACCTTTTCTTTCATAGATTCTCTTTGAGTTGGAAACTATTCTCCTAAGTCTCTTCAATTTCTCCATTTTCTTAACAAAGAAGTGAAGTGTTCAGTTTTTTCCTCTCAAATAAACGTGAACACAAAGCTAGAAAGGTGACCGTTACTGAAAATATTTTCCACTTGTAATGGAACAGAAAATACAAGATTTTATAGAAGGAGTGTATGATGAAAACTGTATACTGTATCTATGCTACCAGAAGCTGTATCTAATATACTGTATCTATGATATCAGAAGCTGTATCTAATACACTGTATCTATGATATCAGAAGCTGTATCTAATATACTGTATCGATTTTATCATTAGCTGTGTCTATGATATCAGAAGCTGTGTCTATGATATCAGAAGCAGTGTCTATGATATCAGAAGCTGTGTCTATGATATCAGAAGCTGTGTCTATGATATCAGAAGCAGTGTCTATGATATCAGAAGCTGTGTCTATGATATCAGAAGCTGTGTCTATGATATCAGAAGCTGTGTCTATGATATCAGAAGCAGTGTCTATGATATCAGAAGCTGTGTCTATGATATCAGAAGCTGTGTTTATGATATCAGAAGCTGTGTCTATGATATCAGAAGCTGTGTCTATGATATCATAAGCTGTGTCTATGATATCATAAGCTGTGTCTATGATATCAGAAGCTGTGTCTATGATATCAGAAGCTGTGTCTATGATATCAGAAGCAGTGTCTATGATATCAGAAGCTGTGTCTATGATATCAGAAGCTGTGTCTATGATATCAGAAGCAGTGTCTATGATATCATAAGCTGTATCTATGATATCAGAAGCTGTGTCTATGATATCAGAAGCTGTGTCTATGATATCAGAAGCAGTGTCTATGATATCAGAAGCTGTGTCTATGATATCAGAAGCTGTGTCTATGATATCATAAGCTGTGTCTATGATATCATAAGCTGTGTCTATGATATCAGAAGCTGTGTCTATGATATCAGAAGCAGTGTCTATGATATCAGAAGCTGTGTCTATGATATCAGAAGCAGTGTCTATGATATCAGAAGCTGTGTCTATGATATAAGAAGCAGTGTCTATGATATCATAAGCTGTATCTATGATATCAGAAGCTGTGTCTATGATATCAGAAGCTGTGTCTATGATATCAGAAGCAGTGTCTATGATATCAGAAGCTGTGTCTATGATATCAGAAGCTGTGTCTATGATATCATAAGCTGTGTCTATGATATCATAAGCTGTGTCTATGATATCAGAAGCTGTGTCTATGATATCAGAAGCAGTGTCTATGATATCAGAAGCTGTGTCTATGATATCAGAAGCAGTGTCTATGATATCAGAAGCTGTGTCTATGATATCAGAAGCAGTGTCTATGATATCAGAAGCTGTGTCTATGATATCAGAAGCAGTGTCTATGATATCAGAAGCTGTGTCTATGATATCAGAAGCAGTGTCTATGATATCAGAAGCAGTGTCTATGATATCAGAAGCTGTGTCTATGATATCAGAAGCAGTGTCTATGATATCATAAGCTGTGTCTATGATATCAGAAGCTGTGTCTATGATATCATAAGCTGTGTCTATGATATCATAAGCTGTGTCTATGATATCAGAAGCTGTGTCTATGATATCATAAGCTGTGTCTATGATATCAGAAGCTGTGTCTATGATATCAGAAGCAGTGTCTATGATATCAGAAGCTGTGTCTATGATATCAGAAGCTGTGTCTATGATATCAGAAGCAGTGTCTATGATATCAGAAGCTGTGTCTATGATATCAGAAGCAGTGTCTATGATATCAGAAGCTGTGTCTATGATATCATAAGCTGTGTCTATGATATCATAAGCTGTGTCTATGATATCAGAAGCTGTGTCTATGATATCAGAAGCAGTGTCTATGATATCAGAAGCTGTGTCTATGATATCAGAAGCAGTGTCTATGATATCAGAAGCTGTGTCTATGATATCAGAAGCTGTGTCTATGATATCAGAAGCAGTGTCTATGATATCAGAAGCTGTGTCTATGATATCAGAAGCTGTGTTTATGATATCAGAAGCTGTGTCTATGATATCAGAAGCTGTGTCTATGATATCATAAGCTGTGTCTATGATATCATAAGCTGTGTCTATGATATCAGAAGCTGTGTCTATGATATCAGAAGCTGTGTCTATGATATCAGAAGCAGTGTCTATGATATCAGAAGCTGTGTCTATGATATCAGAAGCTGTGTCTATGATATCAGAAGCAGTGTCTATGATATCATAAGCTGTATCTATGATATCAGAAGCTGTGTCTATGATATCAGAAGCTGTGTCTATGATATCAGAAGCAGTGTCTATGATATCAGAAGCTGTGTCTATGATATCAGAAGCTGTGTCTATGATATCATAAGCTGTGTCTATGATATCATAAGCTGTGTCTATGATATCAGAAGCTGTGTCTATGATATCAGAAGCAGTGTCTATGATATCAGAAGCTGTGTCTATGATATCAGAAGCAGTGTCTATGATATCAGAAGCTGTGTCTATGATATAAGAAGCAGTGTCTATGATATCATAAGCTGTATCTATGATATCAGAAGCTGTGTCTATGATATCAGAAGCTGTGTCTATGATATCAGAAGCAGTGTCTATGATATCAGAAGCTGTGTCTATGATATCAGAAGCTGTGTCTATGATATCATAAGCTGTGTCTATGATATCATAAGCTGTGTCTATGATATCAGAAGCTGTGTCTATGATATCAGAAGCAGTGTCTATGATATCAGAAGCTGTGTCTATGATATCAGAAGCAGTGTCTATGATATCAGAAGCTGTGTCTATGATATCAGAAGCAGTGTCTATGATATCAGAAGCTGTGTCTATGATATCAGAAGCAGTGTCTATGATATCAGAAGCTGTGTCTATGATATCAGAAGCAGTGTCTATGATATCAGAAGCAGTGTCTATGATATCAGAAGCTGTGTCTATGATATCAGAAGCAGTGTCTATGATATCATAAGCTGTGTCTATGATATCAGAAGCTGTGTCTATGATATCAGAAGCAGTGTCTATAATATCAGAAGCAGTGTCTATGATATCAGAAGCTGTGTCTATGATATCAGAAGCTGTGTCTATGATATCAGAAGCAGTGTCTATGATATCAGAAGTTGTTTCTATGATATCAGAAGCTGTGTCTATGATATCAGAAGCAGTGTCTATGATATCAGAAGCAGTGTCTATGATATCAGAAGCTGTGTCTATGATATCAGAAGCTGTATTTATGATACCATATCTAGGATATCAGTTGCTGTATCTTTGATATCAGAAACTGTATCTGTCTAGTATACTATATCTATGATGCCAGAAATTGTATCTATGATTGTATATCTAAAATATCATAAGCTATATCTAGATACTATATCTATGACGTCTACAATAAAAACTGTATTCTATTTTTTTGTTCATAATACATTTAATATAAATATAAAAGTACATATAATGAAATAAATAAATTCATATTATTTTAGTTTTCCTAACTTGTAGTTTCGGTTAGATATGTTCTAAATATGATTATAGGTACTATATCAATAGAAAATCAAATATTAAATAATAATAAATGGTACCAGAATGTATTGCATACTTTATATAAAATATCGTACAGAATGGTCAGCTTCCTTCAAAATACAATCGGTTCATCAGGACGAAATTCAGACGGTTTTCAAATGCGAGGAAACAGTTTTCAGGAAGGAATATATTCAGACTCACAGATTTTTGTATTGAGGTTTATGGACTGGTGTATAAATTGATGAAAATTTATTATTATAAATATTATGGAAAATAAACGTTAATTACCATAATTTTATATAACGACAAGTAATTGACTTATAAATTCAGTAATTTTTCTCTTGTTAAATTCTCAATTTTAGAATGAAATTATAATAAATCAATTTTGATATAGATACATTTAATTTAAAATCATCCTATTAGAATATCATTATTTAGTTACGAAGACATAATTTCATGTAAAACAGAGTTTGAAACTTATGCAGAATTATTATGGTTTTAGAAAATAAAATATAATGTAACCAACATAATCATATTTTAGATTGATAATTTCTTACATTATATAATTTTTTCTCAATCTGTCAAATTATGGTATTAATTTCATTTATCATTAATTTCATTTATCATTAATTTTATTTTCTCATCTACTGTAGATTAATAAATTGTAATCACTAAATTAAAATCACTAAATGTTAATCACTTTATTTTAATCACTAAATATTAATTACTATATTTTGATCACTAAATTTTAATCACTAAATTTTAATCACTAAATTTTAATCACTAAATTCACTTTATTTAATCCCTTAAATTCCTACTTAAAGTCTCTAAGAGGTAATTAATTAGCAATCTACAAAGTGTTTTTATTTACGTTAAATTAGACAGGATGAATTTGTATGCAAGAATAAACCTACCACTTCAATGGCAACAAGAATTTATTCCTGGGATATTAACGGAATATCCCAGGCAAGAGGACTTATTCCTGGGATATTAAGGGAATATCCCAAGGGAGAAAGATTTATTCCTGGGATATTAAGTGAATATCCCAGGTAAGAAAGATTTATTCCTGGAATATTCTCCTAATATCCCAGGATTAAATCCTTGTTGAAAAGGATTAGGCCTACTTGAAATTAATAATATCGCACTTGAACTAACTTGAAATAATCGATTAATGTGATATAAATTACCTCTTCTGCAATTCAACGTAAATAATTGAACAACTAATAGGGTACAGATCTATTTAACTTTTAGGAATGCGGAGTATATAAGATTGTGATGATTTGCACAATCTTGAGAACGCGCTGCACGTTTTTAGGATCATTAAAACTGAACGACAATCTCGAGAGTGTGCAAGGCAGGTAAAGGGTATGAAACAGTACTAACAGTGATGGAATAGATAATCAATTATTTATGCATTCAATTGGTCCATTTCATCAAAAATATGATAGTTAAAGCTATACATATTAACTTGGTAATATATTGGTAATTAAACTTGAGTTAGTTACTTAAAGATAACTTGAACAAAACTGGTATTTTATATCAAACATTCTACCAAACGTTTGGAATTAACCTCATTTGTTTTCCCTTTGTTTTTAATGTAAAAATATCATCTTTTAAATTAAATAAAAAATTAAGAAAGACTTTTGATGAAAATACATGCGAGAATGAACTGCGTGTGCTTAGGATCTTTAAAATACGCCGCGATTTTCAAAATCAAGAAAATTGCAGCGCATTCTTGAGATTGTGCAAAATCGGCAAATTGCGCAGAAGAAAAATATTACACAATTGCATCGGACCATTGTCAGGGGTTGAGTCTCAAATTTATATTCTTTATCTTTGCATTATAATATATTTAGATCATCTGCCTTCAAATAATTTTGAGTTTTCCCAAAAAAAATTTAATTACTCCCCCCCACACACACACATAGGTACACGGTGATTTGAAACGTATTTAGTCCATTTAAAGTACTGGGACATATACACTATACAGGGTGACCCACAAAAAAGGTTATCCAACTTTGAATTAAAATGAGTGTCGCTTCTATAAATAAATATTAATTTAATTTAAAATTAGAAATTTTTACTTGTATCTAATATACCATTCGTCTTTGCTCAAGATTTATTATCCATTTATAAATATAATATTTATATTAATTCAAAGTTGGGTACACTTTCTTGTGGGTCACCCTGTACAACCGCGCTCGCAGTGGAAGTGTTAAGATTAACTCCCAGAGCGCATTGATATTATATACCTCCTCCTCCTCTTCTAAAAACAAATATACAAACCTAAAGCCAGAAATGTCCCGAAAATCACAGTTTAATCCCAATAAGCAGGTTGGGCTTTGAACAGCTGTGGAGGGGCTTTAGTAGTTCAAAAGCGGGCTTTAGTAGCCGGGGTGTCAGTTTTTAATCTCCTTTACGGACTACGTAACTTTGAATCGTGAAATCATTTTTACAAGGTTTAAGCGCCTTACCTAGGTACCTCAGTTAGAAAATTATGGATCAACGGTGAAACCATTTTTTGTTGAAAAATAATTTTACTCAAATATATATTTATAATACTGTATTTTTATGTACTAAAATAACTTTATTTAGTTATTCTCACTTCTAAACGCCCAATAAATTACTTTAATTCAATTTAATTCATTTACATATTCATTATATTTTGAGAAAATTAGAATAGGTTACTATTATTTATAACATTTCTGTAAATAATTCTTTATCTATTTCATTTCGATATTGTAAATTTCAAAAAACTGTTTTCATCTAACAGAGAATCTTGGAATGCTACAAACATATTCCCATTCCAGGATTTAATTCTCATTTCTTCGGTTACCGATATCTTGAATTTATTCCTCAGGCAAATTCTAATCTATATTCGCCCACAGAAAAATAACAAGATAACTGAGATATTGTAATGGGGTATTACACGACTTATTGGCCCCTTATTGGCCTCCTTTGAATGTATTGGCCTCCTATGAATATATTGGCCTTCTATGAATATATTGGCCTCCTGTGAATATATTAGCATCCTATGAATATATTGGCCTCCTATGAATATATTGGCCTCCTATGAATATATTGGCCTCCTATGAATATATTGGCCTCCTTTGAATATATTGGCCTCCTTTGAATATATTGGCCTCCTATGAATATATTGGCCTCCTATGAATATATTGGCCTCCTATGAATATATTGACCTCCTGTGAATATATTAGCATCCTATGAATATATTGGCCTCATATGAAACATGTTACCTCTTTATAATAGTGAAACATCTTACCCCTTTATAATAGTGAAACATGTTACCTCTTTATAATAGTGAAACATCTTACCCCTTTATAATAGTGAAACATGTTACCCCTTTATAATAGTGAAACATCTTACCCCTTTATAATAGTGAAACATGTTACCCCTTTATAATAGTGAAATATCTTACCCCTTTATAATAGTGAAACATCTTACCCCTTTACAATAGTGAAACATCTTACCACTCTATAATAGTGGAACATCTTACCACTTTATAATAGTGGAACATCTTACCACTTTATAGTAGTGGAACATCTTACCTCTTTATAATAGTGGAACATCTTACCTGAATGCGTTTAATTCGAAACTACAAGCAGAGACAAATTACTCACTGAAAACTTTTCTTTCACTGGACTATATTCTGTATTCTACAAAGGAAATGTAAATTAGAATAGACACGAGTTCCCCAGAGTGGATTGTTACCATCAATTGTAAGAAAGAATATTTGCACTGAGGAAAACCCTTCAACTGAATTCATTCATAATTAGATAATAAAGAAGAAATAAAGAAATAAAGAATAAAGAATTATTTGGCATAAATATTGTTACAATTTTTCGCTTGGAACTTTATGACTAGTGCTTTACTATATGCGAAAGTGCATTATATTTTTAAACAGACAGATGTGAATATATAAGAGAAAAATATGAATTTATTATTTACTTTATAAAAAAAATTTAATTGATCTTTACATTGATGAATTTGGTTCTAGGAAATTTCGGATCTTGAAGAATTCGGTATCAAAAAACTTGGACTCAGTTTATAATGGTGTTATTAAAGAACAATGATAGAAAAAGTTGAAATTATGAGTACTAAAATGTGTAATGTATTTATCAAAAGCTAATAACATCATTTACTGCTGTAAAATGATACGTAACATTAGTAATTTTGACATGTTTTGACATTTATTTAACATGATATTCGAGCAGAAATTTCGGTCTTGGAATATTTGGTCTCGGGTATAAATAAAACTTATGAATTAGATGTAACGGAGGTTGTGCCTCCCCCCGAACCCCCCTGCCAGGTCATTAAATAATCATGAAGCAGTACAGCAAACTAGCGGATACAGAAAACTACATAACGGTCATTCATGTCAAGAGGTCATTTATAATTCTGAGACCGAAATTTTCGAGACCAAAATTTTCGGCCACCGATAGATTTATAAATTTTTAATAAATTTTCATACATAAAATTATTTAATTTGAAAATTTTAAATTTAATTTATTTATTTATTTATGAACACAGAGATCACTATTTGATGCATCTTCATGCAATTTTTCTTTTTCCCTACACCTACACTATCTGTTGCATCAATGTGAAAATTACGCGAATAGTCATAAAGAAAATATTATGTGGAGAACGGAAAAGATATTAATGTACTTATTAGAATAAAAAAAACGTGCTAGGTATTAAATGAAACTGTTTAATTCTATTTTGTACTCATTATGATGTACCTCTCGTTGCAGACTTACAATAACAACTTGAGTTGTTTCCTGGTAGTTGTTGACTGTGTTACAACCTAACAACCTGAGTCCCGATTGTGTGCATTAGACTGGAGGGGCTGGAGTGTGTTGTTGTTGTTGTTGTAAGGCCCATACTGTACTAGCAGTGTCACCGCCTCGATTCTACTGCCCTGTATCTGCCGCGGTAGGAACGCTTTGCACACTATACTGGGCAGTGAAAACGCGGCAGATACGCTTTGTAGAGTATACACGGCGTTTTCTATCATTTTTTCTCTTTATTTTCGTTATTATCCAGAAATAGTAATTCTAGAGCAATAATAGCAATATTTCCTTCCCATACTCTGAAGTGGAATGTTTTTTTCGAATGAACTTTGATCAACAAAACCGAACTTGTTCAAATTGTAGAAAAATGAATTATATGAGATTATATATGAATTTATTGGAACAAAGAAGCAATATGATTTTTTTTAATTTTCGCATCAGGAGATATCATAGACTATACCTAATAATAACATCAAAAATAAAGCAATTGCGAGATGTAGTAAGAATGATTGATACCATTGATACTAGATATTTAAAATGACTGTATTGGGACATCTTCTACTTTGCTGGTCTGTCTGTGTGTATGTGCTTTTAATTTGACTGCCGCGCTGAAACTGCCCAGTATAGTATGACAAGCAGTGAAAACGCAGCGGTGCTAACGCCTCCAGATGCGTTATCACCACCTACCGCCGTAGTAACGCCAACTGCCAAAGCGGCAGAAATGCTAGTATAGTATGCGAATTTTCTTTTCATTCATTTAACCGTGATTAATTGAAGACGCGTAAACAAGGCAGTGAAAACGCGGCATTGAAGCTGCTAGTATAGAATAGGCCTAAAACAACAAACACTTAAAACCTGACAACATGGCACATGTGGAACAACTTGATAGAAAAGAATAACTAACAATTAGTATAAATAATGGAAAAGTGTAGTTTTCAATTTTATATCATATTTCCTTCAACAAAATTTTAATTTTTGACCCAAAGTTGACTACAATTTTAGTTATATTAATAATTCTATAATTCTATATCTTCTTTATTACTTAAATTTGAAAATTTACTTCTTCCATTTGTAACAATTCTTGTGACTCTTGTGCTAGAGAACATAGCTTAACAATAACCATAGAAAAATAACAACATTAATAACAGCTTAACAATAACAATAGCTTAACAATAACAATAGATTAACATAAACAACATATTAACAATAACAATAGCTTAACAATAACAATAGCTTAACAAAAACAATAGCTTAACAATAACAACAGCTTAAGAATAACCATAGCTTAACATTAACAACATCTTAACAATAACAATCACTTACCAAAAACAATAGCTTAACAATAACAATAGCTTAACAATAACAATAGCTTAACAATAACAATAGCTTAACAATAACAATAGCTTAACAATAACCATAGCAAAAAATAGAAATAACAGTAGCAAAACAATTATCATAGTTTAAATTACAACAATAACAGTAGCGGAAATAGTAACAATAGCTTAACAATAACCGTAGCAAAACAATAACAATAACCATAACAAAATAACATCAGCAGTCAATTGTATTTTCATAGCATACTATTTCCCAATAAAAACTTCTGACAACCAATTTGAAGAAACTAAAAAAACTTTCTCTCTTCCGAAGACATTTTTCTTGCGGAACTTTCTTGATTTATTGGCTGGAACCTTAGAATAACGATAACAAGAAAGCAGAACTGTGATCTCCAGTGCTAGGAAAGCATTATTAGATGCCGCTATTATAGTAGTGTAATTAATTAATGATATATGTTATTTTTCAAATTTATCTATTGAATAGATATATTTTTAAATTTAGATTAAATGAAATACATTTTTCAATTTAATTAATTGATAAAGGAAAAGTTCAATCACTATAATTTGAATTTTCAAAAAATGATTGTTTCTTCCTAACATAAATTATCATATTTATTATCCTTAGTAAGTTTACTTTATCTTAGCAAGTTTAAATTCTCTTAGTAAGTTTCCATTCTCTTGGCAAATTTACATTCTCTTAGCAAGTTTACATTCTCTAACAAGTTTACATTCTCTTAGTAAGTTTACATTCTCTTAGCAAGTTTACATTCTCTTGGCAAGTTTACATTCTCTTAACAAGCTTACATTCTCTTAGCAAGTTTACATTCTCTTAACAAGCTTACATTCTCTTAGCAAGTTTACATTCTCTTAGCAAGTTTACATTCTCTTAGCAAGTTTACATTCTCTTAGCAAGTTTACATTCTCTTAGCAAGTTTACATTCTCTTAGCAAGTTTACTTTATCTTAGCAAGTTTACATTCTCTTAGCAAGTTTACATTCTCTTAGCAAGTTTACAAAGTGATGGCTATGGTGGGGATTGTGGACGGAAGGCTCCTGTTTTTTCTTCAGTTTCTTCAGTTTAATTTATAGCCATGAAATGACTCTGTAACTTCACACATCCATCTTACTTCACAGTCTCTTCAGGAGATTATGAAACAATGAGTATGAAGACAAGTTACCTTCGGTTATACTTCTGTGATAAACCTTAGACTTGCTTTATTAGACTACAAGCAAAGTTATTCTCATCTTCAGTTCTAGCTTACTGAATGAGGCCTCCGCACACGAGCGTCTTTTGACGTGCGTCAATAAACGCAAATTAACAAAAATATTTCTAATTCTATGGTATGTGGACACACATGCGTATTTTGGACGCAAGTTAAAACAAGTTGAAATATGGACAATTCTGGAAGCAAGAAAAAGACGCTGCATCAAAAAGACACTTGTGTGTGAGGGCCCTAAACAATACAGGTACCACTTCTATCTGTCCTCTCAGTCTCCATGCATTATCTGCAATCACTAAATTATGGATGGTTTCATTGATTCACATTGTTTTGTGTGTACTTAAGATGAACTACATATTCATTTTATGCAATTTATATGAATAAATAGACGGAATTATAAATTTGACTCATTTTATTGCATAAGATTTTCACCAATAAATTGATTAAACACTGTTTATACTTTTTATATCAGATTTTCATGTGATGTAATATCAATTAAAATTACTATATTTACCAAATGAAAAATATTTACTTACAATTGGTACACTGTAGAATTACAATAAAAATCAATTTCTTGCCTCAGTGTTCATTAGCATTCACTGTAGAATAACTGAATGTAATTACCACCAGTATTAATTAGTGCTAAATAAAATGAGTAGTTTACTTTGCAGATCTCGGTAAAATGAAACAAAGTTTATTGGGGGAGCATTGTAACGACATTACCCCGATATTGTTACAACATTATCAATATTGTTACAACATTATCAATATTGTTACAACATTATCAATATTGTTACATCATTGTCAATATTGTTACAACATCTTACAGTATTACCCCGATATTCCTACAATATTGTCAATATTGTTACAATATTGTCAATATTGTTACAATATTGTCAATATTGTTACAACATTGTCAATATTGTTACAACATTGTCAATATTGTTACAACATTGTCAATATTGTTACAACATTGTCAATATTGTTACAACATTATCAATATTGTTACAACATTGTCAATATTGTTACAACATTGTCAATATTGTTACAACATTGTCAATATTGTTACAACATTGTCAATATTGTTACAACATTGTCAATATTGTTACAACATTATCAATATTGTTACAACATTGTCAATATTGTTACAACATTGTCAATATTGTTACAACATTGTCAATATTGTTACAACATTGTCAATATTGTTACAACATTGTCAATATTGTTACAACATTGTCAATATTCTTACAATATTACCCCGATATTCCTACAACATTGTCTATAATGCTACAATATTGGTACAATGTTGTCCGATAAGCTTTGCATCCTTCCATACGATGTGGATTGGTTAGTTAGAGAGTTTTTAGGTTGATTCTCTATTTGCCGAGCAGAGTGAATTGTACCACCCTTAGAATTTAGACTAGAGAAAGTTCTGAATTATCGGTCAGTTCTACATCTTCGGGCATATAAGAAAAAACAATATAAAAATTGTTATTATTACACAGTGCTATCTAATACTTCTGCAAACCCGGGTTTGCAGAGGTATTAGATAGCACTGTGTAATAATAACAATTTTTAATTGTTTTTTCTTATATGACCGAAGATGTAGTATAGCTACTGACCGATAATTAGGAACTTACCCTAGGTGGTTAAATGTGCTTTGAAGTTAATAATTATGATTAGTTTTCTTTTTCTATTTTAACTACCTATATTGTTTCAAATTTTAAAAATTATCTACAAATATTATATTGGTGAAATATACATTTATTTCATCGATATCATTGTAATTTATGCAATGAATTTACTTTAATAAATCCTAATTTAACATCATCTCATATTATAAACATTAGGAATAGTCTGGCCGATCTTTTGTAAGGAAGATAATCATTTGTTAATGTGTTTATTGCCTTTTAAGCCAATCTATGCAATATTCACCAACAGACTTCGCTTCTACAGAGTCTTTTTAAAGTCACATTTTAATGCTCTTTTTATTGATGGTGAACACGCTGTCATTAGATAAAAAAAAGAGTTAACTAATCATTATAAATAAAACTGTCAGATGCTGTCAGAATCGTATTTTTAAATGTAATATATTTCTGATATTTATTTGATTTGAATATATTTCTTACTGTTATTATGTATAATTTGTTATGCATTTATATATGATGCCAATATCAAATGTTATTATATCATATATAATCACTATATAATTGAATTTATGTTTATTTTTCCATATATCACTACAATTTCACTTGAATAATAAGCACTATCTACTGCTATATATTTGTATGTGAAAACATTTGTTTTATATTCGTTATATTTAATTGAGTTGTTTAATTATCATCGAAATTAAAATGTTTTGAGTGGAATAGATTTTTTCCTGATATCCCATCCACTTTTTCTGAGTGTATTTTTATACTAGGCACAATTATTATTCAGTAGAACTTCTTTATAGAGGACTCCTCTATAGTGATTCCAGTGTTTTGAGTGATAAAATTACCCCGTATAGTGAACATATTTTCTTTAGTCTGCCATGAATGGGCAATCAGTTTTAGAAAACTAATTGGGATTTTATGGCTGACCAAAGGAAATTTGTTCACTATTCGCGGTAGTTCTCTTTCTCATGACACTACATTCACTATAGAGGAGTCCACTATAGGGAAGTTTTACAGTATTAAGTGATAAAAATGTCAGTTTTTTCCTTTCATTAAACTATTAGATTTGTATAAATAATTGGGAGACTGTCGTACGTCAGTCAGTGGAAGCTGAGACACGGTAAAGGGAGCATGTCTTTGATTTTTCCTCCTAAACTCCTCAAACGGAACATTTTGATTATTTCGTAAATAATAATATTTCAATAAATTATTGTTAAAATATAAATTAAATAAATAGTGAGTACATTTAGTATGTTATTTGTAATTCACTTTATTGCAGAAATGATTAGTTGTAAAATGATAATAAACAGAGTATATAAAAATTTATATTATTTACCACAAAAAAAGAAAAGGATACGTTATAATATCAACACATTTAATATTTTTATTTATTCTTTCACCTTCAATTAGACAGCTAATAACTGCTTTAACATTCTAAGATTACCTTCTTTTTCACATCACTGTAATTAACAGGCATTATCTGAGAAGATTGTTATAAAATGCTATAGAATTAAAAAGAATAGCGTCCCTTTATTTGAAAAATACTACAGTGCTTTAATATTCTGAGGACAGTTTTCCAGCAACTATTTCATTACATATTATTACCTCATTAATATACTTAGTCTCAGAAATAATAAGCTAGAAAAATATTATAATAAATTATAATAAAAAATTAATTTATAAAAAAAATATTAATATATTAATTTTTAGGTTTAATAAAATCAATTTATTAAACAAGTGGACATATGAGTCTCCTATCTTAATGGTGTATTTTGCGTAGGAAAGTACAATAATTGTGATTTTTGTTAATAATTATTTTAATTTACTTAACTTGCCTATATATTAAAAGAAAAAAAGTCACATTATTGAAATTAATGCAATAAAGAGGAATGTGTAACTTTGAGTTCACATCAAAAATTGAAGATTTTTTTAAACTGAAAGTTGCAGTGCTTAGTAAAAAATAGATGATGCAAAAAATATTTTTATAGTCAAAAATATACATATACACTTTTTTTAAACTAATGTTAGTAATATAAATATTAAATATTATTTTCAATCAGATATGATCCAGTTTGATAAATTTTAAGTAAAGAATTGAATATTTTTTAAATGTTCAATACACTGTAAAAAGGACAATTTAAACCTCTAACTCTAGGAGAAAAAATATTTATCTCAATCTAACTCAATTTTCATTTACCCAAAGACACTCAGTTTATTTGTAGTGACTCATCTAATTTGTTCCCCAAAGACACACACTTTATTTGTAGTGACTCATCTAATTTTCTCACCGTTATTCTATTTGCAGTCCTGTGTACATCTTGAATAACTTTGCATGTTTTACGTGGGAGGAGGAAGGAGAAAAGGATTTAGTTATCCTATTGTGAACAGAAGGACTTTTGTAAAGCGAGTACAGTTGAGATATTTTTACCATTTCAAGCGATGACTTAGAGTGAATATTATACAAAGTTTGTTCTATTTTTACTCATTGATTTATACTTTTTTCATGGTTTTGAACAGTCTATTTTTATCTGAAAGTTATGGTGGGGCCTTCGAGCAATATCCGTCACAAATCCACAAAGCTAAACACCAGATTTTAACAACTGATGACAGTATAATCCTCTTTAATTTTTAATCTTAAGTAGCTTTAGTTGAATAACAGACAGTTTATAATCTCCTTTAAATGGAGTCAGTCACTCTGGTTTGTAGAGGAATTTTGTAGTTCCGATTGGATTTCTTTTTCACTCCAAAAGATATTCCGATCGACTAATTCGAAAATCTGTTGAGAATTTAAAATACTGAATTTCGGTCTTTTCTTGATGGAAAAAATCCGGCGAATAGATTCTAATCTCCCAGATTTAAACTCACGATTCTCTCTGATATTAAGAAGATGGTGTCATTTAATTCTTTTATATATATATTTAATCGTCAGTATGTTTGATAGTTTAATCTATGTTTTGATAACATTCCTAAATATAAGTAGGATAAAATATTTATAATAATTGAGTATGATCAGTTGAAATAATCGATTGCATAATAATATTTTATTAGCGGTATTAAAAATTATATTGTATTATATTTATATTTTAGTAAAATATATTTTAACGAGGAAATATTTTAGTAAATAATAATTTATATGAATTAATAATTAAGCTATAGATAATTCTATTTAGTGAAACAGAAAAGTTTGATTATTATAATAGATATAAGCAGGATATTGAATATATTATTATTTATATTTAATATAGTATTCAATTGATAGTTAAAAACCATTTTTTTCAATTTCCCAATTCTTCTTAAATCTCTTCAAATTAATACAAAGTAAACTACAAAAACTTAAAGAGAATAAATTCGAGCAGAGAGCTGAGTACAGAAGTCAGAACATTAACCATTGAACAAACAATGAATTTTAATGAACATTACTCCTTGAAAAGTGTCTGTAAATTAAGTTAAGGTACCATTAAACCTCCTCTGTTTATCATGTACATACCATCAGTCAGTTTCTTGAATAACATTTCGTGTTAGTTTTAGATTAGATTTCAGACCATTGGGGTTGAAATATTCTCTCGGATTTTGTGGTTATGAAACTTCTTTAACTAAAATCATTTTAAAGGTCTGAATGAAACAAATTGTGTTCTTCCATTACAGTCCCACCCCCCCATTGTGCACCCCCATCTCCCCTCTCCCCATCTTCACTCTTCCTAATTAAACCAATTGTCATTAGTCGCGTCCGACACCGACTAACTGAGTCTCCGCAATTCAACCGATACGAACAAATTAAAACTTTCGCTTTCCAGTCTGAAATTTTTGGAGAGTTTATTACAATAGGGATTGTGATTATCCCAATCTGTGTTTGTTGGGTAAACACCAAGTTACCGTACACTCCCTAAATGTCGTGGCAATTATTGCTAAATTATTATATGGTTATATACGTAAACAGAAATAAACACTTCGGTAAATGGAAGTTGAATGAAAACCGTTTAATTTAACTATTCTGAATACTATTATGGTCTAACTTATCATAAATTTTAATTAATATTATTACTAGTGCAGTACGTGTTGTTGAATCCATATTATATAAAAATGCAAGTACGTATTATGGGTACATAAACAGGGTTGGGGAAATCAATTGCCCTAGTTTAGAATACTTTTTTTACATAAGTAAAACAATACATACATAATAATTTATTTTTCAAATCAGTATTGAATGCCGTTTGTGTAATCAATTTTTGAAGAAGGCATCAGAAAGATGCCGTAAAAGCTGACTCTCAGCTTCACGGCCCTTGAATTCTTTGGTCACTCATTATGACTGTAATCTTTTTAATTTATATTTTATTGTGTTTTTCAATAAATTGTTTCATTGAAAAAGAAGGTGGCCATCTGTATCGATGAACTGTTGAAAACGAATTTCAGAACACAAAATGTGGATAAAAACTCTCTCAACATTCATAACACAAAATTACGAACATACGAACTTTACTAATTACAAACAGACGAACATACGAACCTTACTAATTACAAACAGACAAACATACGCACCTTACTAATAGCAAACAGATGAACATACGAACCTTACTAATAACAAACAGACGAACATACGCACCTTACTAATAACAAACAGACGAACATACGCACCTTACTAATAACAAACAGACGAACATACGCACCTTACTAAGTACAAACAGATCTGCTGATGAGTCACTGTGATAGATTATGAGTGTTGAGACGATTATGAGTTTGCTGATGTTGTAATGGATGTAGTCATCACTCATGGATGTAGTGATGATATTTGTCTTTTTTTTCAGCAATCAGTGGGTGCATTGTAATATTACTTCTATAATCAAATATAAAAACTTTAAAAGTCCGTAGAAGAATAACAAAAAGTTGAATTTTTTTGTTCTGCAGAACTGTTAATTGTTCTTGCGTTGTTTCTTTTCTGTTGATTTTAATTTTTAATTAACATATCCTTTAGCGTATAGGTATAATTATTGTATGTAGATAATATTTACTGGATAAAAATTATTTGGTTATACACAACATATAATTTGGTGTAAGTTCGATGAAAATGGATTGTTATATACAAATTAAACATATGTTAAAAAAATTGAAATTATGGTAGAAGAAATGGAATTAAATTTATGTTTGAAATCAAGAAATTTAAATTTCATGTATAAAATTTGAAGATACTGTACGGTCAAAATAATTAATAATTCTCTAATTACAGAATAATGTAACTGTATGTTTCAAGCAACTATGTTTTATATAATACATTATTTCCTATTTACAAGATAATACAGTACCTATAACTTCTTCACCTGATTCAAAGTTAGATCACTATTCTTTATATGCATACAAGAGAAGAAGAAGAAGAAGAGATCCATTTCAATTTGCACTCCAAGGAATCAATTAATTCATGTATTTACTCTACTAACTACTTTGGATTGATTTCCATATGAAACAGCCGCTACGAGACTCTTTTTGCTCCTTGAATCTGGAACAGATTTGATTATACCCCATTGAGAAGGATTCTGAATGGTAAATTGAACGGATTTTTTTATTTATTTAAGTAATTAGGGAAATCATGTATCGATATTAGGCTAATTCGAAAAAGAAAATTTGAATACGTTTTATTCATATTTTAGTATTTGAATATGAAACTGATTCATATTTTCAGTCATATTCATACATATTCTATTGTTCACTTATGAAAACGGTCAAATTTCTTAAATCTATAATCATTATTTCGAGATTTTTATAATTTTGATATTGTAAAATTAGTGCTATCTGTGGATAATTGATAAACCGGAGTGAAAATTACTGTTAAAGCATAGAATATTAGGAATGAACCCCTTGTATTCTGCGTCAGATATAAAGAGGGGTTACCTTTCGTGGTATGGGTAAACTTTGAAGCTACTAAGTGGAAACTTCATGAAAGGGTAATTCAACCCAGGTAAGACAGATTTATTGCTGAGATATTAAGGGAATATCCTAGGAACAAACCCTACTTACCTGGGATATTCCCCTAATATTCCAAAAATGAACCATTCTTGTTTGGGAAGAGTTTGAAGGAGCTCCATTTAATTTTAGACCTAATATAAGATTATGTAGGTTCCCTTTATTATCTACGGAATCCATGCCATACCTTTATACCAGGTTATCTTTAAAATGGACCCGTGCATTCCAACAATTCTCTGCAACATCATTCCTTGCCTTAATTCCCTTTGCTAGATTCATATCCCTGTAATTTATTCCTTCTGAAGATTTGTAACAAATGAAGTCGAGATTCAAAGACAAGCAGAGTTCATTGCAGCAATTTGGAGTTATTTACCTTCAACTGGAGGAGATCTGCTATAATTTGGAGACATTGGGCCGGAGACTTGAGGATAAATGGAGATAATTCAAGAAGAATTGAGAGGAATTCAAAATCGTTATGAGAAAATTTTGTTTTTAAGGAATTTGAATTCTTTAATCAGAATTATGGTGGAGCCGTACAAGATTAGGTCTTAATTTTTATAGCTGCATCATAAATTTCCTTGTGGGTACTGATACAAATAATGTTTTCATGTACAATGAATATTTAATTCTATTGAAAATAATTTATAATGTACTTAAAATTAACAGATAAAATAGATATTGAATATTTTAAAATATAGGTAGAGTTTTTAAACAAATTAAATTTCAAGTTTATTTAAATAAAAAAAGGTGAAGCGAACTATACTAAAGTTCTTTCACTTATATATTACAAACTCAAAATCAGAGTTCTCAAGAACATGTTTACGAAGAAGATGTTTACGGACTGATGAAACATGTTTACGAACTGCAGAAGATGTTTATGAAATGAAGAATATTGAAGAAGGTGTACTTACATATATTGACGAAGTCGGTCAATACATATTTGGATTCGGTATGCGCTATTTCAGAAATCCAATAACGATATTTGTTATTGATGTTGTTATTGGAGTGTGAAGATTATTAGTTGTTGTTGATACTGTTGCTTCAATTTACTGCATCTAAGTTACTGGTATATACATACAACTATATTTCATTATCGCTAAATTACACAATTGGCTATAGTACCTAATAGATGAAATCCAAATTATAATTTTTATATTTGAGTTTGATGATACCCTAGCTACATCACCAAAAAGACGACATGACACCACAAAAACACACAATCTATCCTAATAATTTCCGTTGTGTGTTCATTTATTTATTTGGTGTCCGCTTTTACACGACGGCATTGATAAAATTTAAAAACTGCTTTTTAAAAGATAAGATAATTTCCAAAGATAAGATAATTTCCAAAGATAAGATAATTTCCAAAGATACATAGATAATAACTTCATTTTAAATTGTATTTTCAAAACTGCTTTTAAAATTCTTTTTCAATTTTAGTAAAAATTGTTTTTTTCCATTCAGTAAAAACTGCTTATTTTTCATACCTGCTTTCTCAATTTTGCTTTTTAAGTTTTTATATATTTTTTTTTATATATAAAATAAATCAGTCTATGTTTGAAATATAAATTTCAATTGAATTCAATAAAAATAGCCTAATAACGGGTAAAAAATTACTATTGGAGATCCGCTGTATTTAACGGGAAAATACACTAGTATTTCAACGGGAGATCTGCCAAATTATTCTGTAATTCTTCTATATTACTATCATAAATTTGTGAAAATTATATATGGTATCATTATAGAATTTCCATGCTTTTTTCGTATATGATCATAAGACAAACATTCTTATTAGATCTACTATGTCATCATGATTATGTTTAAAAGTTAATATTTTGGGGTGAATTATACTTCAATTGATACATAATAAATCCAACTTCAAGATAAATCTAAATATGATGATATGAATCACGGAAAATCTCAAATGTACAGTCAAAGAAAAGTGTATCCATATTGATTTTTTTTTATCTTTATAAATTTAAATTTCCAAATTGAACTTTACTAATTGTAATGCTTGTAGATTTTTCATAATTGGGCTGGGTACACAATGACAGATTTGTAAGATTTGAAAATAATAAGTAATTAGGAAACTGTGATTCGAGAAATTAACACTATGCGAAAACTCTTTTCTTTGATAGCATATCACAGTAAACAAACAAGAAGATGGACTTATATTACCTCCCCATTTATGTAGCTTTGGTAACATCATAAATATGGAAATGTCAAGACACCTCTGATGAATGGAAGCAGCAAATGGAGATACCATGTAATGGGAGCATCTTGTACAGTCACTGTAATGGGAGCATCTTGTACAGTCACTGTAATGGGAGCATCTTATACAGTCACTGTAATGGGAGCATCTTATACAGTCACTGTAATGGGAGCATCTTGTACAGTCACTGTAATGGGAGCATTTTATTCAGTAACTGTAATGGGAGCATCTTGTACAGTCACTGTAATGGGACCATTTTATTCAGTAACTTTAATGGGAGCATCTTTACAGTCACTGTAATGGGAGCATCTTGTACAGTCACTGTAATGAGAGCATCTTGTACAGTCACTGTAATGGGAGCATCTTTTACAGTAACTGTAATGGGAGCATCTTGTACAGTCACTGTAATGGGAGCATCTTGTACAGTAACTGTAATGGGAGCATCTTGTACAGTCACTGTAATGGGAGCATCTTGTACAGTCACTGTAATGGGAGCATCTTGTACAGTAACTGTAATGGGAGCATTTTTTACAGTACCTCTAATGGGAGCATTTTATACAGTAACTCATATAACTGGGGTTGTATACGCGTAACCATGATAACTATTCAACAGTATTATAGAATTACTTATTTTGATGTTCTTTTTACAGTAATTATGTGGGAAGATTAAAGAATTGGGTTGCCAATTAGTGCTTTAATTTCAAAAAATGAATGCTACCTACTTAAGAAGGTAACAAATATTGAGTTTCTGAGAAATAATTGTTCTAGCTAAATTTTTATAGGTAGAATGTCATGGATATTGTACATTTTTTTATAATAAATCATAATGAATTTTTTGACTGGAAATATGAAAATAGGTAGAAATACAATTCACAATAACATATAAATAACATACAATAACATACTGCATATAAATGATTAAAAGTGGGTTTGGTATGAGATCATTTGTATACATGTAACTATTCTCTCTACGGTACCAACAGTTCGAAAAAAGGTATTTCAAATAGCGCTGTTTCATTTTTCTTACTTTTAATTATAGAAATATATTGTTAATAGAATGTATTAGATAATGTATAGAAACGTATGTATTATTGTCTTTATATAATATGCTATGCTATATAATTCATATTATTTTCGTCTTGCATTAAAATGGCACGAAACGTCCGTTATTTGTCATTTTATTAATATCAACTTTTGCATCTCATAAATTTATCCTGACTTTTATATAAAATTATCTGTCAAGAAGCAGCCCCTGACATGAATATCTGATTTCCTGGGGGGTTAGAGCTATAAATAAATAGAATTCCAATAAAATAATTTTTTTTTTTTTTAGTATCCATGATACCTGTATGGATACCAACTAAAATAAAAATTAAATAATTATTATTATATCGTTTTTTCTTACGTGTCCGAAAATGGGGAAACGACCGATAATTAAGAAATTAGCCTATACCCAATTAGAAAATTATGATCGTCAATTGTCTGCTTTGAATCAGCCATGATAATCGAGGATAAAAAGATCATATATCTTATACATAAAGTTTAATTTAAATGAAAATCCATTTGAAGTTTAAAATTTAAAACGATTGCCTTCCTTCGTCGGACGTTACTGAGAAAAATTCTCAACTAGGAAATCTGAAATTAATGATATTTTACTGAATTATTTTGTTTAAAAAGATAATATTTTTCAATTAAAAACAAGAAGAAAAAATAATAAATAATAAATGAAATTCCCATCACCATTTAGCGTACTTTATATGTGTGTACCTCACTTCCATTTACATTTACTCTATATTTTATGCACACTTCATTCAAATTCAAAAGCACATCATTGCCAGTTAAAGTTTCAAAGCTTTTATCCATGTTATAGAAAGAGCGAAAGGAAGCGTCTGTTGTTCTCATCGTTACATCCAGAGTAATAAACTTTCATTCTACCGATAAATATTAGACATTCACGCCCATGTATTTAGAGGGAAAATCTAGCGGGAGAATTACGTGCCTCCCATAAACAGAAAAACATTCATCGGAATATTGCGTTAAAACAAGTTAACCTATAATTGACAAAAATAGCACTGGGAAATATTCTACAGTTGGATATATATAGTAGAGTCATAAGAAATATTAATTTATTTTATGTTTGAAAAAATAAATTGTTATCCAAGATTCCACTTTATTGGTTTTATTTACCTTCACATTTTCATTATACCAATTCATTAGAATTTCCAAGAAAAAGTTCTCTTCATACTGGCTTGATAAATTTACCTAATTATATAAAGTAGCTCTAATATACTGTCAACTATAACTTTTTATTGTCAATGAAGATTATTGAAGAAAAAAAAAAAAATATATATATATATATAATTTTTCATTTCTCTTTATATCACCGTATACCTATTACACTAATTCCCATGTGTAGTTCAGTTACACAGTTGGTTCCTGTGGATTCCAACAGTAGGCCGGAATCCTCTTCAGTTTTCTGTCCTTGGTACGGTACATCCATCTCTCTGATTGGAATCAGTTCTTCGATTGCTTTTGCATATCGATCACAGAGTGGATCCCAGAGCATCTCCAAAACAATCAGAGTGGCTCCCAATCCCAAACCCTGAGCAGGAAGGTGCTCCCATTGCGGCTCCCAGAGGAAAAAGTTACCTGTGTTATATTCTCTGAGAATAATTGGACAGGGATTCTGAATTCCACGGTTATTTTTCATTCAGCATAATTAATGGAGAATGGGAATACTATTGTTATAGAGACAAAAATGATGCAAAATTATCACAATTCGATTGCATCTTATTAAAATAGATACGAGTTCAAATACAATTTTGAATTTAATTTATAAAACAGTTTAGAGAAATAATAGTCGTTAGTTTTATTTCAATTTGAAATATTTTATATTAAGTTACTTCTAAATTATAACACAGATATAATATTTGCAACTGATTTGAAGGTTTACGGTACCTGGAAAATTAGAATATGTCAATATTCCAAAATTTATTTCTAATTCTTTCAATAAAGTAAATCATTATCATTATGGATCAATGGAAGCCTATTCAATCTTCCACAATCTGCTCAATCTAGTGTTTAAATAAAATTCCATCAGAAAATAAAAAAAATAACATCAATCGAGGATTCAGATATAAAAATAACTCGAGATACAACAATTCTCAGAAGAAGAAGTGAATTATTTTTTAGGTTCTCGAGTAGCTACAGAAACGCTTTGAGTCTCCTAACACTCGGAAAAAATTCTAAGACTCTCAAGAATAGATCCAAAAGAGACAAAAAGTATGAAATGCCTAAAAAAGAACCGTAGCGCTCATATTCTATAATGTTTATTGGCATCGTTAGAATAGTGAGGGAATCCGTATTGGGATATAAAGATAAATATGAGAAAAAGGAGTTGGTGAAGATACTTGTATTGATTTAGCCTGAGGATGATTGGAAATAAAATGGATGTAAGGTTTAGAAGTGACTGTTAATTCTAAAACTGCAAAAGGAAATGCAAAAATTGTACCGGTATATCTAGATTAAATGAACGATGATTATATTCATCTTCCACGATTGAATAATGACTCTATGTACATTTATATAATGTTGATTATCTATAATAGTTTAATAAACTGAATAGTTTTTTAATAAATTGTTCAATTGGTGATTAATATGGGATTTATATCAATATGGAATTTATATAAATGGAAAATTTGTTCTGACAGTTTACATTATAGTTTTGTAAGTAACATTTCATACATCACACAACGACAAAAATTTTCATTCACGATTGTCGACGAATTCGTTCAAAAAGCAACAGTAGCTAAGATGGATCTTAGCTTACTTAATTATAATTAATTAAGCCATGGTTTGATCTAAAGAAAGTTAATCATTTTTAAACAAAATTATTTCAATGTCGAACCGCCAGTTTGATCACTAATGAAATAAGTTGATTCAAATAATGCTGTTGATTCATAATCCTACCGAAAGCATTCGAATCGGCCAAATCTATTCTTAACTGCGAATTGATCCCGCCTCAGTTATTCATGTTGATTTAACTAAATATTGAGTATCCCGATATCTCTTGACATCACTTCAACCTTTTTCCATAAATGCAAACAGATCGTTTGAAGTGGCACTAAAGTTGATAAATATGCACCAACATGATTTCAGGCAGTTGGAATATCGCTGCTCTTTTGTTTTTATTAGCCATTTAGTGAATTGTCAGATCGTGAGGTACCCAGGCAGAAAACTACACTGGAGTGAACATTAATTGAGGAATATCAATGTGATCCATAAAATTGTGAGTATTGAAAATGTTTTATAGATTTATCAGTAGGTTTTGATATGATGAAAAATACATACATTATTTACTAATATTTTCGATATGACAAATTGAAATTATAAATAAAATTTGTAAAAATGTGAGAGTTTGTACATGGCAACAAACTAGTCTGATAGTTTGGCTCTGGAGGAAACCATTTAGTTTACATTATGACCTTTCCTTCGAAGTAATTGCAATAGAACTGAAATAACGAGAGGTACTTACAAGGTTTTACATCCTTACTACATAATCTTCATGATTTCTAATAAACTTCAAATTTCAATTAATTGACCTGTATTTCAGCACAAAAAGGTCCATATCCCCATTTTTTACTTGTGGTGCAATTTCTTGTGTCCCTCATCTTTCAAAGTCAAAAGTAGAGCAAGAAGTTCAACTGCCACAACATTTTAGCAGATACTGAATATATTTCTTGTGCATTTTGCAGCTTGTAAAGACGGTTCTTTTCTTCTGGACACTAATTGGAGTTAGGAGATATGAAGAAGATACAACATTTGAGTCGCTGAAAAATGATGGACATGAGAGATAACAGGACTGCGGATAACGACTTTTAAAAAATGGTCACACTTTACCTTCTGTTTAGGTTATTAGATTTTATATCCTTGACGTTCATATGAGAGGAAGATATTTGTTAAATTTATTTCTCTTTATATCGTTTATTTAATCTTTAAAATAACTGTGAAAGAATCAATAGTAACAAGAGAATTGTCCCATATCTTTGTAGGTGAGGATATATTTACGGAATAGCTTTTCTGCATTCATGAGCATTGTCACCAAATGGTGTTAGGTGACTTTATTCTCTATGTTTCGAACTTCAAAGTCTTTTGTATTTATTTTCGATATTAGTCAGCGAAATCATTTTCAGTTTTCTTTAACTAACTACAGAGTTGATGCGGTGGCTCAAGAAGGTTTTGTTTCTTCGGTCTAAGATTTTAAAAAATATAGTTAAAAACGCCTAAGAATTTTTAGATTATCAATTAAATGAAATATTCAAAAAAAATAATGTTATTAATGAATATGGTTATAAAAATAGTAATGATTAACGATTATAATTTTAACGATATATTTTTTTTAGGATATCGTGTTATAGGGTTAAAACATTTATACAGTTTATAATGTATATTATTTTTTGAATATAGTATTCAGTATTTATATTTCCTTCTGTTAATTGCAAATCTATTTCCATGTTTCTCATTAGCCATTTTAAAGTTTTTCTAACTTTAATCTCTTCAATCCTGAGTTACATAAACGCTATCAGATTATAAGTGTTTGGAAAGCATTAATTATATCGACATGAATACTTGATTAAGCCATATACACTGAAAAAAAAATAGCGAGTCACTCTGACTCATTGCTTGAGTCAAGGCTGCAAGACTCCAATATTGGAGTCTTTTTTTCTAGATTGACTCTACTTGAGTCAATCTGAGTATGAATTAGGAGTCAATAGGACTTGTTTTTTTTAGTAAAATATCAGGATTTGTCAAATTGACTCACATTTTTTAGCGGGTTTTGGGACTAAATGAAAATTCAAATTTTTAGTCCATTTGACTCGTTTTATTTTCAGTATGGTGCACAATAAATCAGTAGGTATTGTTCTTTT
The DNA here is from genome assembly GCA_947561585.1 of Caprella mutica. Classification (NCBI taxonomy): domain Eukaryota; kingdom Metazoa; phylum Arthropoda; class Malacostraca; order Amphipoda; family Caprellidae; genus Caprella; species Caprella mutica. The sequence goes on along the minus strand of CANNZV010002798.1, from coordinate 55,471 downwards.
TTCAGCAAATTAGATTTTGTTGATACCAAGTTAGTTATAATAATTGCTACTCTAGTTTATATATTAGGAGGTATCTTTATTATGTTTAATACTCTTGTTGACTACCAGGCTATGGAATGTGGTAAATCGTCCACAACAAAGTGAAAGAATTCGACGCCTCTTTGTATTTAAAATGTATTAGTTCATGCGATTTGTATTGACTGAAAACAGATATTTTCTGAGATGTTAAATATATATTTGTATAATTAATTAATACCTGGATGACCATAGTAATATTTTTCACGGAATACTAATTATAATTCTAATCTTCATAGTTTTTTTTATAGAAAACATTTTTTTCATCTTCAACTTTGCCAATGATTTACATTAACTACATTATTCTCACTAAAATGCCTGAATAACAAAAGATATTCATAATATTTCCCAACTAATATGTCTGGTGCAGGCGGCGTCGCACCAAGAAATGGAGAGAGAAGATCACCAAAATGAAGCATGCGGTGACTATTCGGTTACAGTTTTGAGGTAATGGATTATATTCAAGTTTCAGTCTGTATATATTATACTGAGACGAAGGAGCCTATAGTATCCTAGGTATACAATGAAGGAGGTAAAAATATTTCAGCTATAATAATATCTCATAAATATTAGGGAATTCTTTCATGGATTATTTAATATTAAATTATTAATTATTTAAATTATTTATTCAAAACTAACCATCACTTCTATGTGATTTAAAATTGAAAATATTAATACAAATTTAATTTAATTTAAATAAATTTTAATTTGAATAAATTTTAATTGAAATAAATTTTAATTTAAATAAGTTTTAATTTAATTAAATTTAAATTTGAATAAATTTAAATTTAAATAAATTTAAATTTAAATAAATTTAAATTTAAATAAATTTAAATTTAAATAAATTTAAATTTAAATAAATTTAAATTTAAATAAATTTAAATTTAAATAAATTTAAATTTAAATAAATCTAAATTTAAATAAATTTAAATAAATTTAAATTTAAATAAATTTAAATTTAAATAAATTTAAATTTAAATTAATTTAAATTTAAATAAATTTAAATTTAAATAAATTTAAATTTAAATTAATTTAAATTTAAATAAATTTAAATTTAAATTAATTTAAATTTAAATTAATTTAAATTTAAATTGATATTAATTTAAATAAATTTTAATTTAAATAAATCTTTATTTAAATGAATCTTTATTTAAATAAATCTTTATTTAAATAAATCTTTATTTAAATAAATCTTTATTTAAATAAATCTTTATTTAAATAAATCTTTATTTAAATAAATCTTTATTTAAATAAATCTTTATTTAAATAAATCTTTATTTAAATAAATTTTAATTTAAATAAATCTTTATTTAAATAAATCTTAATTTAACATAAAAATGAAATTTCGAATGTGGATCGATCAGAGAGGAACATTCTTACAATGTGATGAGTCAGCAGAAATTTGTCACTGACTTCGCTAATTTGAGAAAATACTTGAGCAAACAGCATGTTTCCCTAGAAATTTCATGAAGCCATTTTTCTTTCTAAATTCTTTTTAGAGTCTCTTGTATTTAATATCCTTCTGACGTCTACACTCCACAACTTATAGGTTCCGCTTCTTTATAGTCGACCTCATACTATAATACTATATCAATTAATTAATTTCAAACTATTCATACTTACAGAGTTAACCAGATTCGTTATTTTTTTATAAAAAGTGACCCAGCTGCTAAGTATCTTTCCGTTTCCTGCAGAAATGTTGCAATCTCTCCTCTCAATGTAGAAAAGCACTAACTGGCAACTCTTCCTTCACTGAAAAACTAACTGGTAGCTCTCCCCTCACTAAACACACTAACTGGCAACTCTCCACTCACTAAATGCACTAACTGGCAACTTTTCCCACACTGAAAACACTAGCTGGCAATTCATCTCTCATTAAAATTTTTACTGAAAACTCTCCCTTCACTAAATACACTAGCTGGCAATTCTATCCTCACTAAAAAACACTAACTGGAAACTTTCCCCTCATTAAAACACTAACTGGCAACTCTTCCCTCACTAAATACACTAACTGGCAACTCTATCCTCACTAAAAAACACTAACTGGAAACTTTCCACTCATTAAAACACTAACTGGCAACTCATCCCTCACTAAATACACTAACTGGAAACTCTTCTCTCACTAAATACACTAACTGAAAACTCTTCCCTCACTAAATACACTAACTGGCAACTCTTCCCTCACTAAATACACTAAATGGTAACTCTTCCCTCACTAAATACACTAACTGGCAACTATATCTCCACATAAAACACTAACTGGCAACTCTGCCTTCACATAAAACACTAACTGGCAACTCTCTCCACACTGAATTGCAACTGTCGAAGTTTGTTGCCTAAGTTCTTAAGTAGTATTTTTTGGAAGAGATTTTTGTTGTTATTCCCAAGGAGTTGATTGGAAGGAATTGAAATATCTTTAATTGGGATTGTGTTCCCAGATAGAAAGTTATGTGGGGTCAGTAAAAATTGAATGTGGGATATTATGTCTTATTTACTTCAAATTCTAGTTTCCACTGATTTGTATTAATGTAGGACAATTTACGTTTTTCCAATCGTATCGCAATTTCGTACATAAGTAATTCATTATTTAAATTTACTCGTATTTTGATATAACGCGTCACAGTGGTTGTTATATTGTAATTATTTAACACAGAAACAGTAAATTTACGAATTTACCAGTGAACGCTATTTAGATGTTTTTATGATGTTCATTATTTCATTACCAAATTTATAAAAATTATAAAGAATTAATCATATTTAAATAAACGCAATGAACAGTAACTTGTTCCTTTTATCTATTGTGTACTGTATCTCTATGACTTGTTTTTTCTTACTCCTAATATAATATACAAACCATTTTGTATGTATTTAATTAAAATACGTAAGTTATCCAAATTTTCATTTAATCTAACCATTATCACAGTACCTACTGTTGTTAATCACTCTTCCCATTTGTAGAAGAGATGGATGAGAGATAGAAAATGGGTGAGGAATGAGGAAGCTTCAGTAACTCACCATTTTATAACTGAATAACAACTTTTAATTGCTTAGCAATAATTATACCAATTATAGCTCATGTAATTGAATAACTTGTGATGGGTAATTATGTAATTCTATAGATGGAGTTTGTTAACAATATTCGTTAGACTATTAATCAGATGTAATCACTTGAATCTGTTATCTAGAAGTAGAACAGTAAGAAATGAAAAATTACTACCAAAGGCTGATCGTCCATTACTGTCAATAATGGAAAAAATAATACCTATTCGTAGTAGATCGAAAAATTTCACCATTCAGTCATTTCCAATGGGGATCTTTTCATCAGAAGTGTCTGACGACTGACAATAGACTGTAGGTATTTTTAAATTCTCGGATAATGACCATTGCATTTTCATCGAATATCTTTTATTACCGTAATTAGATGGTCTTTTTATGATAGATTTTGATTGCTAAGGGAGACCTACGATTGACTATTATAATATAGCCAGTCACCGCTTTCATGTTCATATATAGTCTTTTAAACTGAGTAAACAGGAGTTTCCCGAACTTTAAAGGAGGGTTCAACCCTCTCCCTATAAGTGTTCCAATACCCCAAAGCTCTTTTCTTTCAGCTCAGAGTGTGACTGGAATCTTTTTCTTGTTATCTTTCCAGACTTGGTATCTCGGTCATTTTTCTCTGTGGACTCTATTCAGAGTTTGACAGTGTGGAGTTACTACAAGAAGGGAAGCAGATTGAACTGATAGACGGATATAAAGAAATTTTGAGGGAAGGGGGTAGTATTGTATGATAAAGGATATGATTAAAAAAAGATAATTATTGTTGGAATAATGATTTAACAGCAAAGATGTTCTTTACCTGATAGATAATATAATGCTATTTGAACACAAAATTAATATTTCCTATCAGTATCCCTTATTTCAGACTTACTCCAGATAAAACGCAACGTTTTTACCGCCCAGTTTACGCCTCTTTAATTAATCAATGGTAAATGAATGGAAGGCAAATTTGCAGTCTATACTAACGTTTCTACCGCCTTCTATTCATTTAACTGTGATTGATTGACGCGGCGTTTTATCAGCTAGTATAGAATGGGCTAATCATCATTGTCATTGTTTGTAGATTTGTTTCAGTCAGTGACTGCATTAATTTTCCTATAGTAACTCTTACCAAATTCGACAGATTAATTAGCCAAAGAAACAGTTGGCAAATGGCGCCTGTTGAAGACCTGACAGGAAATATTTGTGAGAATTAAGCCAAAGAAGAGGCTTCTTATTTAGGTATTCTTAATTCTAAATTTAAAATGAAGAATTATTTATTCATTTAATTTTAATTCAATGTAGGGAATCTATCTGCTTTCATATAATTTCCTTTTTATTTTTTAAATATGTATAATGAAAATGTAAGGATTGAAGAATTAGATAGTGCTATGTATATTCTTCATGGACTAATTTTATATCAACATTGAAAAATAGAATTTCTCTGCAGCATAAATATTCTTTTTCGACAATTTGTAATTCGACTTCAAAATGACTATCTATTAATGATTAATATGAAACTCTTTACAACCATCATTACCAATTTTCTCTCATTAATAACGAATATTCACTCTAATTCATTTCAGAGGTCGAATTAAAATACTTCTTTATAATACAATATATTTTCTCTCCTCATTTACACATTAATTATCTCTTCTGGTGCAACATTAACATTTATTAACTACCGTGCAGGTAATCCAAACCCAGTGGGAAATTGGTGGTGTGGGATTGGAGAATTATGGCAGGCCTACCGTAGACTTACGTATTTACTGCGCTTATTGTACATTAGGAATATTTGAAATATTTTTTAAATATAAATAAATTTAAATTATAAATAGAATTGCAATTTCGGATTATATTATTAGATTATTGTGAAGAAGAAGAACAGAAACATTATTCGTCAAAGTTAATGCATACATTATTAAAATGATTGAACTTTATTAAAGTTTATAAAAATAATAATCTAGTTTAAAAAATTCAATAACAATTAATGAAACCATAATTTATATTCTTTTCCAATTCATTATATAAATGTATTTATTCTTATGGTAAGATCTTTATTAATATAATTTAATGGAACAGACGATAGACTATACCCGGAGAGAAAGTTATGGTGGGGTAATAGAAGATAGGGCCTCACATATTCTTCTATGGCCCCACAATAACTATTTCTTCACTAGGTAATCAAATTACAGTATTATAGGTACAGTGTATAGACATTTAAAAATCTACTTGGATAGATAGTTTATAGAGGGGCCATAGGAGATTATGTTGGATATCTTCTCAATCTTCTATGGCCCCTCTATAACTTTCTCCCTTGGTTTACAATCTTATCACTCCAAATAATAAATAACTGTACCCTCTATTAGAAATTAATGCTTTCCAGATGCAGTTTTACTGACAAAATTTAAGAGGATTCTTTACACAATGATATTTAGGAAACCAGCTGCTCGAATTATATGTTGTTTTGTCAGTTAATAGCTTTTATCATATTAGTGTACTGGGCAAAATTTTATATATCCAAGATTGATGGAAATAGTGTTATTATATTGAATAAATTCGGTTTGTCGAGCTAAAACTCCTCAGTCAGTTTTTTAAGTTTGAAGGGATATTTTCTTAGCTTACAACTCAGTGGTAACTCTCCTTCCGTTTGAATTTAACCCGTGGCCTTATTTTGGGACATTAATCTGTAGATGTGGCACATCAGCAAAGTTAAAGTTGAGCAACAATGCACGGGTTAATTGAATTCTCCAAACGGTTTGATTTAAACTGTTTTTAATGATATTAATGTACCATTTGATTTAATGCTCAAATTAACGATATTTTACCTCTGTATAATAATAAAATACTCGATATTTTATAATTGGTATATAAACTATACATTTTTAAAATTATTTTGAATTCCATAAAATATTTTATTATTTATTAGTATTTACATATTTAGTAAAATTTTATTTCTAATAAAATGCAATGATATTTGCAATTCAATATTCAATTATTTTATTCATAGTTATATACATTAATTTATAGTACAAACTATTCATATTATTTCATCATTTTTGCAGATAGTTCATTTAACACTCATATTTACTTTCTCTATGTCCCAATATTATTACATTGTTTCAAATCAATATTTAACTTATTCATATGTACTGACACATTTCCATCTTTGGCACAGAAAATAATAAAACATCCATCGTTGATAGTTATGGTGCCCGAGAAACTGCCAGGCGGAAAACTGCCGGTCACTTAATGAAATTAATAAATTCAGTCGCTAAAACCTCGTTTGCTCATCTTTTAGGAGTTGAGGGGACATTCTTTTTCACTTATTATACAAAAAAAAAATATATTTAAATGTAGACTGGTAGTTTTCCGTCTGGCAGTTTTCCGCTTCCACAGTTTTCCACCAGGCAGTTTTCCGCCTGGCAGTTTTCTACTTCGGCAGTTTTCCGCCTGGCAATTTTCCACTTCGGCAGTTTTCCACTTCGGCAGTTTTCCGCCTGGCAGTCTTCCGCTTCGACAGTTTTCCACCTGGCAGTTTTCCACTTTGGCAGTTTTCCGCCTGGCAGTTTTCCGCCTGGCAGTTTTCCACTTCGGCAGTTTTATGCCTGGCAGGTATACAGATGATTACACAGTAATTTTCTAATAATATACACCGTCTCATCAAATTAAAAAGATAAACATAATATTTACAAGATTATAATAATTTATACATAGAAACTTCTATTGTTAAAAGGTTTTCACGTTTTATTGTTCAGATTACCTAGGAATTACTTTTGAAATTCTGCGATTCTTGGCCCTGTTTCGACTGAAAGTTTCCTTGATGAACATAACTTTGAAAATCAGAATAAACAAAACAATCTATGATTTCAGACCAGCAAACGACGGACGATTGAGTGAAAAGTGACGATTTTTCGACATTCTTGTTCTTCTTGCCTAAAGATTTACTTAAATATAATTTAATGTACTTAATGTGATGAGCAAGAAGAGAGGCAGGGTTTGACTGAGTTGAATTTGAAGAGATGGTGCCTTGTCTGTTGGAATAAAGAATATGTTAATTATTATCAGAGGGTTTTGAATATAGAGGTTTCGTATATCAAGCAAGATCATATATGTGAAAGAGTAGTGACCATAACAATATGAGTTGTGAATCCAAACTTGTATATGAAACCAAAATTATAGATTTAAAAAAAAAAACATCATACAAAATAAAAAAGCTCAATAATAACCTAATTGTGAGTACCACGAAAATAGTCAAGTTTTATTTTCCTTATAAATTATTGAATAATAAAGTAACTCACTGAATATTGAAAATCTCAAGATTTATAGTATATTAAATTGAAATTTATTTTCAATTCTAAATGTACTGACGAAAATATCGTTTATAGGTTTATAGTAGTCTAACCCTTAAAAGACTGACTGAGGAGTTTAAGCTCGACAAACCGAATTCATTCAATATAATAACACTATTTCCATCAATCTTGGCTAAATAAAATTTTGCCCAGTACATTAATATGATAAAAGCTATTAACTGACAAAAAATCATATAATTCGAGCAGCTGGTTTCCTAAATATCATTGTGTAAAGAATCCTCTCAAATTTTGTCAGTCCAATTAGTGTTAAAGGTGTATAGATTGTAGTATAACTTCACTCACTGAATATTGAGAAATTCAAAGATTTATAGTATGTTTATAGTATATCAAATCAAAGTCACTCACTGAATATTGAGAAATTCAAAGATTTATAGTATGTTTATAGTATATTAAATCAAAGTCACTCACTGAAAATTGAGAAATTCAAAGATTTATAGTATGTTTATAGTATATTAAATCAAAGTCACTCACTGAATATTGAGAAATGCCAAATGTGCTGGAATATAGTAAAAAAAGGTGCATAGCGTAAAGCATGTCAAAGGTATATAGTGTATCCTCCACTCACTGAAAATAGAGAAATGCCATCTTCGTCTGAGTTCCTCCGGTACGTCCACTTGGAGGTACAAACTGGAGGTGTTGGTGTAAAGGTCCGGAATGGAGGCGATGCACTGGACCAAGATGATACCTGGAGGGAACCATTTCAAATATTTTACACCAACTTGTGAAATGTAAGCCATTTTTAGAAAGTAGTTACGATTATTATTCTAATTAATAGTTTACTAATATTTTTTTATTCTTCACCTGTTCTTGCTATGTGGAGACTGGCAGGGAAGTGGAGAGTCTGACTGACGGAATGCAGGCCCGAGGTGGGGTCTGATGTCCTGATGGGACCATCCACCAGGTCTATGTCTACCTAAAATAAACAAATTATCTTATTAACTCAAATCTTATTACACGTCCACCAGATCTATGTGTACCTGAAATAAAATTCTTTCGTTAACTTAAATTTATACCTACAATATACAAATTATCTTATTAACTTAAAATGACACCTAAAAAATTTGATATTGAAATGATAGAAGGAGTTGCGTGTTCTATATGTGTTACTTTGTACCATAATTCATTTTGTTTATTTTAAATATAATAATTTTCCATAAAGAACAAATACCTTTTTCATTTATTAGAAAGAAAACGATGTTAACTTTGTTAGATAGAGTTACGATTCTAAAATAATTTTATTAACATATTTAAACTCGAACTCCAGCTATATAGAACACCTGTTATTGAATCTAAATTATATTCGAGTGAAAGAATGTATTATGGATAAACATATTCTGATTAAACTAAATATTGTCTCTCAAAAGCCAAAATATTAGTTTTTTAAAAGTAATTAGTGAGAATATTATTGTATCCCGTAGTCATGATACTGCAACAAAGGATTTGTTTTCCTTTCAACTTGTATTTCTTTATAAAAGTGTGACACACACAAGTGGTGAGTCAGTGGCCAAAATAATATCGCATCTTGCGGTACGCTAAAATTCTTATTTTTGGGTCACGTGACTGGTAATCTAGCGTCAGTTTAATGGAGAAATGGTACAACTGAAACAAAATAAGGTTTTAAACCGTCTTCCTTAGCATCCTGCAATCGCTGCAACCCTTCCTCTCTCTAGAGTAGTTTATCATAACTCTATGGACACACGGACAGACAAACGGACAGACGCAGCTCTTATTATAGAATAGATTATTACTCAAATTTTTGAATAGTTGGGTAATATATCATCTGAGGATAAGAAGAGCATGAGTTCACTATCGCAGAGAGTCAGAATATTCTATTTATTAATTTTAAGATGTCCACATTGTTGCTGAAAGAAGCTTGGAAACTTTATTTTACGAATATTATTTTTTGGGAATATTTTGTAACCTGTTATATAAGTAAACCGCTGATATTCAATACGTTATATGTTAAATTATTTTGCATAGTAGGATATCAATTGCAATAAGGTGTTAGTTAGGTCCTTTTACTCAGTTTCTTTAAAAAACCTTTATCGACTGTAAGGTGCAGATTTCTATTATATGTTAAATAATTAATATATTCACATATAATATATGAACAATAGGTGTATAAACGGAAAATATGACCGGGAATCAATTGACCTATATCCATAATAACCTTCGCAGAATGCGGGAAGGTTATATTTTCATCGGACTTTATTTATTTATATATTTATCATCTTGTTATTTGCATAAATGAAAAAGTGCTAATCCAAATTGCCTAAAATTTGGTGAAATAATTACCTGCTTCTAGAATTTTGGGAGCGACCCAGTCAAATGTCAAGGTCATGGTCATTTATAACTAAAAAAATATTGAACCATATTTCATGAAACTCGGTGGGATGATTGTTTAATATACAGAAACCATTTTGTTAGATTTTGGGAGCGATCGGTTCAAAGGTCAAAGATCAAGGTCATTTATAACTCGATACTTCAAAAAGTATTGTACCATATTGCATGAAACTTGATGGGACGATTGGTTATTATCCAGTTAGCAGTTTCTCAAAATTTTGGAGAGAACAGGTCAAAGCAGAGGCAAAGGTATGTGCTCTACCGAGTGCATATAATCTAGTTTTCTATATAGTTTCATCCGATTGTATTTTCCTGACATATCAATAAACTGAAATGTAGGTTAACTTATTCAATTGAATATATTTCAATTTCTAGTTTAATTCTATTTCAATATATTGAAATGTGTGGGAAGAACATGAATAATTACGGCTAAAAAAACCCACAACAGTTCTAAATGATATTTGAAAACCTACCATTGGTATTAATTTGATTTAAATCAAATTAGAAGAATATCATTCACAATATCTTCTATATAAATTATACCTTTACCAAAACATTCATTCGTAATTTGAACTACTTTCTTTAGAAGTTGAACTGTTTATTTCTTCCTTTGCGCAACCTACACCGAAAAATATCGAAAAAAGAGTAAGCGCCATCAAATCTGAATCCTGGAGGTCATTTCGTTCACATTCGGATGGTATATTTTCGACAGTCGAAGCCTCGGTACATCCTAGAATATTTGATAGGAGATTGATATTTACGGTACACACCAGCACGTTACTGATGTGAAATATATTCGACAGAACATTTTCGGGCATGGACGAAATCCGTTCGAAATCTGAATGTCCTCTTTGTGGATTGTGTTGAAGATAATATGTTTCAGGAAATATGTTTTTCACTGTATTAGATATTATTAAGAGTGTGTTTGTATAATATTTCATATTTTAGTTACACATTCCAAAATGTTTATATACATTTTAATTCAGCATGTTTCTGTTGGTAGAATTTACCGTCACCTTCTTTCTGTTGGTAGAATTTACCGTCACCTTCTTTCTGTTGGTAGAATTTACCCTCACCCTCTTTCTGTTGGTAGAATTTACCCTCACCCTATTTCTGTTGGTAGAATTTACCCTCATCTTCTTTCTGTTGGTAGAATTTACCCTCACCCTCTTTCTGTTGGTAGAATTTACCCTCACCTTCTTTCTGTTGGTAGAATTTACCCTCACCTTCTTTCTGTTGGTAGAATTTACCCTCACCTTCTTTCTGTTGGTAGAATTTACCCTCACCTTCTTTCTGTTGGTAGAATTTACCCTCACCCTCTTTCTGTTGGTAGAATTTACCCTCACCTTCTTTCTGTTGGTATAATTTACCCTCACCTTCTTTCTGTTGGTAGAATTTACCCTCACCTTCTTTCTGTTGGTAGAATTTACCCTCACCTTCTTTCTGTTGGTAGAATTTACCCTCACCTTCTTTCTGTTGGTAGAATTTACCCTCACCTTCTTTCTGTTGGTAGAATTTACCCTCACCTTCTTTCTGTTGGTAGAATTACCCTCACCTTCTTTTTGTTGATGGTGAAGGTGATTGATGGGGTGGGGGTGGAGGGCGGGACGGTACAGGTGAGTTTCACAGGTGCGTCCAAGGGGTAGAGGGGGGAGTCACCCGAAATGATGGGGGGACCACCGGGTAAAACTGGGGGATGGAACGGGTACAATTAGTAAACTATTGAGAAAACTTTATTTTAAATATAAATTGCAACTAATGTTGGAAATAATAAAAGAGAGTAGAATAATCAAATAATTATATATAGTATCATATTGAGATGAGAAGACATGAGAGAAGTGATATACGATATCAGGTACAATTTGTAAAATTATATTCTACTTGTGGTGCTTAAATTATCAAATTATATCATTAATATATACTATAATAATAACATCATCTATTTGTATTTATATTATTTCGTACAATACTTCAATTGAATTGATGCATTATATAAATTATTTATTTATATAATGCATTGAAATATAAGCAAAATGAACATTTTACAGAATTTAATTAAATTTTCAATTAGGACTGAATTAAATGTGAGCTGAAATTAATTTGTTGATTTTAATTTATAATTTTTGCTTTGATCCAATTTGACGAACTGTAAGAAAAGAAATTATAAATTATATAGAAAAAAAGACCTCATTTGTGATGTATAGTGGCCCACTATAGTGTGGTGTATAGTGACTCACTATAGTGTGGTGTATAGTGACTCACCATAGTGTGGTGTATAGTATCTCACTATAGTGTGGTGTATAGTGACTCACTATAGTGTGGTGTATAGTGATTCACTATAGTGTGGTGTATAGTGACTCACTATAGTGTGGTGTATAGTGACTCACTATAGTGTGATGTATAGTGACTCACTATAGTGTGATGTATAGTGACTCACTATAGTGTGTTGTGTAGTTACTCACTATAGTGTAATGTATAATGGCTCACTATAGTGTAATGTATAGTGATTCACTATAGTGTGATGTATAGTGACTCTCTATATTGTGATGTATAGTGACTCACTATAGTGTAATGTATAGTGACTCACTATAGTGTGATGTGTAGTCACTCACTATAGTGTGATGTATAGTGACTCACTATAGTGTGATGTATAGTGGCTCACTATAGTGTGATGTATAGTGACTCACTATAGTGTGATGTATAGTGACTCACTATAGTGTGATGTATAGTGACTCACTATAGTATGATGTATAGTGACTCACTATAGTATGATGTATAGTGACTCACCATAGTGTGGTGTATAGTATCTCACTATAGTGTGGTGTATAGTGACTCACTATAGTGTGGTGTATAGTGATTCACTATAGTGTGGTGTATAGTGACTCACTATAGTGTGGTGTATAGTGACTCACTATAGTGTGATGTATAGTGACTCACTATAGTGTAATATATAGTATCTCACTATAGTGTGGTGTATAGTGACTCACTATAGTGTGGTGTATAGTGACTCACTATAGTGTGATGTATAGTGACTCACTATAGTGTGGTGTATAGTGACTCACTATAGTGTGGTGTATAGTGACTCACTATAGTGTGGTGTATAGTGACTCACTATAGTGTGGTGCATAGTGACTCACTATAGTGTGATGTATAGTGACTCACTATAGTGTAATGTATAGTGGCTCACTATAGTGTGATGTATAATGGCTCACTATAGTGTGATGTATAGTGACTCACTATAGTGTGATGTATAGTGACTCACTATAGTATGATGTATAGTGACTCACTATAGTATGATGTATAGTGACTCACTATAGTGTGATGTATAGTGACTCACTATAGTGTGGTGTATAGTGACTCACTATAGTGTGGTGTATAGTGACTCACTATAGTGTGGTGCATAGTGACTCACTATAGTGTGATGTATAGTGACTCACTATAGTGTAATGTATAGTGGCTCACTATAGTGTGATGTATAGTGACTCACTATAGTGTGGTGTATAGTGACTCACTATAGTGCATCATTTCCATTTCTCACAATTACAATCTACAGTATATATCACTATATAACATAACCATCCATAACATAATCTATTCAATTCTATTATCTTCATCTTGTTCATCCCAGGCAATTTATTTAGTTTGTTATTCTCTTTGTAAAAAATGACATCAAAAGACTTATTAGCGAATTGGTTCATCCGGAGATTAGGAATTGAAATGAGGCAAAATGGAAGACAAAACATAATATTACGTTACTTCAAAGTCTTAATTTGTCTCTTTGAAATGTGATACCACTTTCTGCATCTAAAAACCATGAATGTTATAATGACTTATGTATCTATAAGTATCTAGGGTACAAAATAAAGTATCTAGGATACAGAAGAAGGTATGAAGGATACGGAAGGGGGTATCAAGGATACAAGCAAATGGAAGTTGATTAATTTTGTTTGTTGACGTATAATAGATATTGCATCATTTTAATAGTTAGATGTAAATTATGAGTTCAAACTGCATCAAATCGTTCTTTTATTTTTATATTCATAAAAAGATATTTATTTATGTTTACTTCCGATAAATAGAACTCCCTATACTAACCAGTATCATACACACCTACTCACCATTTTTAATATTGACTATTTAAGTTGTTTTACCTACTTGCAACTGTAGTACCTACCTACACGTAGAACCTACCTTTCACATGTAGTTGTTACCTTCCTACCTTCAAATAGTATCTACCTACCTACATGTAGTACCTACCTACCACATGTAGTTCTTACCTACCTACATGTAGCACCTACCTTTCACATGTAGTTGTTACCTACCTACCTTCATATAGTATCTACCTACCTAGATGTAGCACCTACCTGCCACCGTCATGTAGGCCCACTTGGTGTCAGTTTGGAAGAAAGGAGGTTCACCTGACACCTCACACCTCAGAGGAGTTCCTGACACCTCTTTTCTCACTCCTCTGAGGAGTACTCTGCCTTTGGAGGAGCTGCTAATGTCCACACTGAAGAGGAGCGACGGGAGGAGAAAAGTCTGTGGAGGAGATAGAAAATATTAACGGGAGAAAAAGTCATGCATTACCTACCTACCTCATTTGTGTTAATATTATGTAGTTGTTTGGTTAATTAGAGAATATTTGGTAAATTAGAGAATATTTGGTAAATTAGAGAATATTTGGTAAATTAGAGAAAACAATTTCAAATTAGAATTAAGAATGAACTTTAAATGTGATGAACAATTATATATTGTTTATATTCTGTTTCGGTTCCAAATTTTACTGATTAAAATCTTTTCTCTATTTGCAGAGCTTCATAAGGTCAAACTGTAACAAAACATATTTAAAATATATGTTTATTAATTATTTTGATATCACATATCGTAAAATATATAAAAAAAGTCAGAAGTTTCAAATGTACAAAAAGAAATATTCAATACTAATAATTCAGGAATTATATTGATAAATAAATAATTATTAAAAATATAACCTCCCCCACCTGCATAGGTGAGTTGTCCCTGGGTGTCCACCGGTAGAATTCATGTAGTCCGTGGTACCATTTCAGGGAGTAAAGCCCCCCACCGTTCATATCGTGCCCGTCTGCCCGCCATTGGCAGTCTATAGTGACCGCTTTGCCCGCCTCTACGTACTGAGGGACACTCAGTTCACGGATGGAGAGAGCGCAACAAGCTGGGGGAAGAGAGGGGGGGGGGGGGTTATTAAAAAAATAATTCAGGTACGTGAAGATTTATGAAAAAAATAATCTGCACTTGTTCTAGAGAAAAAGTGATTTTCTGAATTTGTTCCAGGTTTTTGAAATGAAAACAGATTCAAATCAATTCTAATGGAAATGAAAAATCAATAATGCAACCAGATTCCAATAAATTCTTATGTGAACTACATCATAAATAATCATGAGTAACCGAATTGTACTACAATCTACGGAGTTTACTAAACATATTTGAGTTACTTTTTAAATGTGTTCATAATCACAATAGAAACACAATGTAATTTTAAAACAAATTAGATATTATATTTTTTAATTTTTCGAATTTATTTTCAGGTTATTTCTATTTCCCATGATTATCTTCAATCTATGCACATTAATATTTCAATATAATCTACATACAATAATCTAAATCAATTGAATATAACAATATAAAATAGCAATATAAAATACCAGCTGTGTTATGATAAATAAACTGATAGTGAGAAATGAACTTCATATATATAATATGTATTTTATCAGGTAAAAGTTTTATCCTCATTTTATATATTTTCTCTTTATGGTCTATAATCCTAGCTCTCACAATCGTCCCTGATTGATATCAATCACTAGACATTTCTTTCCCGTACCATTTGTCAATGTTTTACAAACATACTAGTAATTTGTTATGCAATATAAGCAGGCTGTAGTAAATCAAGTCATTGGATGCAGCATGGAAGAGCCAAATAGTTGTTTTCGGAACAATTCCAATGAAGTTTTCCGAAGCAATTTAGCAAAACTGTTCTTCCAACTTCATGAATAAACGGGAATAGAAAATGAGAAAATCTCTCATGAATTTCAATGAGAATGAGGTACCGAGTGAGTATCCTGGATACGAGTTAAAGTACCGGAAGATAATATTTTTTTTTTATAATTTAAAAAAAATATTTAGTCTAGATATAATTTTTAAGTAAATACTATTTTTTAATTATATTATATTGAAAGTATTCCGTTTGAATATTTTCAACCTTCACCATTTAATATTTCTCAACTCTGAATGTTCAATAAAGGTCTGATGGAATGTTCAATACAGGTCTAGTGGAATGTTCAATGCAGGTCTGTTAATCACTGCAGTCCAATGCACTGGTCTGACGTTAGTCAGCACTGACACCTAAATTGCAGAGTTAATTGATAGCAACAGATGGGAGAAATGGTTAATATTGGTGTGATATTGTCACAGTAACGGTTAATATTGGTGTGATATTGTCACAGTAACGGTTAATATTGGTGTGATAATGTCACAGTAACGGTTAATATTGGTGTGATATTGTCACAGTAACGGTTAATATTGGTGTGATATTGTCACAGTAACGGTTAATATCGGTGTGATATTGTCACAGTAACGGTTAATATTGGTGTGATATTGTCACAGTAACGGTTAATATTGGTGTGATATTGTCACAGTAACGGTTAATATTGGTGTGATATTGTCACAGTAACGGTTAATATTGGTGTGATATTGTCACAGTAACGGTTAATATTGGTGTGATATTGTCACAGTAACGGTTAATATCGGTGTGATATTGTCACAGTAACGGTTAATATTGGTGTGATATTGTCACAGTAACGGTTAATATTGGTGTGATATTGTCACAGTAACGGTTAATATTGGTGTGATATTGTCACAGTAACGGTTAATATTGGTGTGATATTGTCACAGTAACGGTTAATATTGGTGTGATATTGTCACAGTAACGGTTAATATTAGTGTTGTATTGTCACAGTAACGGTTAATATTAGTGTTGTATTGTCACAGTAACGGTTAATATTGGTGTGATATTGTCACAGTAACGGTTAATTAAGGAATAAGTACCAATTCAATTTCCTTCCCATTTGGTTTGCATAACAACCTCATTCGAATCCAATCTCATTTCGCATTCGAAATGGTGTTCGGCCATTGACGCGATTTAAGACAATTGGACCTTCCGACCGCTGTCGAAGTTCTGAGCTTCAAACAAATGTTCCGAATCCAGTCTGCATGTTAACACTCGAGATAAACTGAACGGAGTTGAGAAAACACTTGTGGATTAATGTTTTTAAAGTTATTTAGCTGTGAGTAATTGGTTCTTGCATGTAATTAATATTATAATTATATAGATTTATTGCAAGGTTTTACAATTTATCAAATTTTTTATATAACAAACATAACAATTTACTGAAATTCGAATAAAATTATTTATTTAATAACACTGAAATCCAAACGATTAATTCTCATAATTTGCAGTAAAATGTTTCATTGAAATTCTCGTTTCCTCACAGGCTGAGGTCTTAAATTCCTTTTCTTCGTTCCTGCTAAATTCAAATGCCGTGTCAGGGACAGTTTATTGCCGTACCAATTTACATTAACCATTCGTATTGCAGTAGAACTCCTCTATAGTGAAATATAGAGGTCTGATGGAACTCCTCTATAGTGAAACATAGAGGTCTGATGGAACTCCTCTATAGTGAAACATAGAGGTCTGATGGAACTCCTCTATAGTGAAACATAGAGGTCTGATAGAACTCCTCTATAGTGAAACATAGAGGTCTGATGGAACTCCTCTATAGTGAAACATAGAGGTCTGATAGAACTCCTCTATAGTGAAACATAGAGGTCTGATGGAACTCCTCTATAGTGAAATATACAAGAATATCTAACTGATGGCCATTCTTGGCAGACTATAGAAAATTTCAAGACTATAGACTATAGAGGCTACTTTCTATCTCAGTACATTCACTACACATGAATTCATTATAGAGGTGTTCTACTGTGTCCAATAAGTTACAGTATATCCCTGTATTATCCCCAAGTGAATATTGAAGAGAGTGCGATTGGATCCCCTATTGGGAATGTGGCATAAACATTTGAATCTGGACATAGTTAATTTATTTAGATTATGCGAATAAACTTTCATATTGTGAATGTTTTGCGAAATGGAAAGGCAAATTTATTTGTTTCTCCAAATTTCATAAGAAGCCTATCTGGAAAATTTTCATTTGGTCATTTTAAAAATATGTATATTTGTTCTATATTATCTTTATTACTATGACTGAAATACTCTATCGCTGATTACTCACCCAATTTGGCATACACGATGAGTAGCAATATAGAAAATCCCTTACTCAGCATATTTTGAGAATATCGCAAATTGTAGGTCTGCTCCAGCGTGTAATTTACAATATGATTGATTCTCTTAACTTGTATACGGTGATTTCATTACTACTTACATTGTTCTTTAACTTCATTTCTTTTTAGTTTCCATATCAATATATTAGGGAATACTTCTTCACTCTCTGAAAAAAAATATATTGTAATTCAACACATTTTCACTTTTTTAAAACCTAGAAAGAAAAACTAATTTATCATTATTAATTATTAATAAATAGTTGTTTTACAATTATATTCCCTTACCTACAAACCTCATTTCCCAGCTTTACCCTTCTGAACACTCGCAACTAACTAAGCACAGCTGTACAGTCTAATTACATTGAGCTTCACAAAGCATCTGTACTACAAAAGATGCAAAGGGAGCTTCGTATAAACTTATTGAAGTTTCGGGGTAACTTTCCGTGGTAAAATGAAGCTCTCACGCACTGAATTAGTGGGAAAAATACAGGGGATGTGGTGAAGAAAATGTATAGAAAAGGGAATAGGGTGCTTAATATATTGAAAAGAGTAATATTATATGTTCAATGTTATTATATTGAACAGTGGGATATGTGGGGATAAAAACATACATATATTAAGCAAGGAAATATGACATTAAGTATCATAGTTGGAACTAATAAAATACTTTCATGAGATATCGTGTACATGGAACTTTTATATTGTAACTATTAAAGTTTATCTAATTTGCCTGATTGAATATGAGTTATTTTGGATAATAATTCAATTCTTTTTTACTTATTGTTTGTGATTAATGAAACTGTCTTATATTTTCATAATTCATTATTGATATTCACAGCTAAACACTAACATTGAAAATTACCCTAGAAAATGTTCTTCTAATTGAAACCCCTGTATTTTCCACACAAACCAACCAATGGCTAACTAATTACTCATTGAATTCTAAATAAGCGGCAATAAATTTCCATGCCAGCAATAAATTACAGCGACAGTCAGACAAATTTTCATCTTATTTATTTTAACAGAAAATTTTCTGGAAATCTTTTAGAAAAAAATTCCTGCAGGAAACTCTGATTTGCAGCAGAAAAATGGGAGAAAAATATCCCAAAAAGTAAATTCCTCCTTGCCCTTTCTAGCTGAAATAAATTTTTGTCCTGACGAATAAATTATTGGCAGCTTTATTTGATTATAGCACAAATGTATATACCTAAGATTTATTTATAAATTCGTGTATAATTTAAACTATTTATAATTTCAATTCAGAATTTTTTCACAATAATTTGAAGTCTTCTAAATTTAAATTATTTTTTTTTCACCATGAATTTGTTAAAAATTGTATCATTAATTCAGAGGATTCAGCACTAGTCTGTAGAAATAATTTTCATTTATAAATGAAACTCAGGAATACAGGTGAAATTTGTACATTAATTTCCAAAGAATAAAAAAATACTTCTTGACAATTTATATAAATTTACAATTTCAAATAATTTTACGCTCACATATAAAATTTATATCATAAATAATCACTTCTCTATAGTGTACTATTTGAATCAGTTCATCCAGCACAATTCTTAACCAGTTTCACGTGTTCTTGAGCTAATCCATCACAACCTTCCCTCACTGCGACAGAAACACAACTGAATTACCTTAGCTTTTCTGTCTCTATTCGGTACAATGGTTATCTGTCTCTCTATTCGGTACAATGGTTATCTGTCACTCTATTCAGTACAATGGTTATCTGTCTCTCTATTCGGTACAATGGTTATCTGTCTCTCTATTCGGTACAATGGTTATCTGTCTCTCTATTCAGTACAATGGTTATCTGTCTCTCTATTATATGCAAAATAATATAATTAATTGAAAAAATATTCTCACAATCAAAGAAATATAAAAACAACTAGAATCTACATAATACAATACTGAAGAATCTTATTTAGCTTTCCTCAGTTCATGAATATTATTCCACACCGTTCATCTTCTTCTTAATATCGATAGAATTGTTCACATTTCGACCACAGTGTTTGAGTATTCATTTCCAAGTAAAAGAGCCAATCAAAACACTGCTTCTGGAAACTCAGAGAACATCTCACTAACATACAAATGGTTTGGGAATACATTTCAATTTCCTGAGAAGAATAAAATCCCTGTAGAACTGTTTGGAAGTTAATGGAAATACGTGAAATGAATGGTATATTGTCAAATGAATATTATTCAATTTGTATTAATTAAATCGGTAATTTGTGAAAATTTCCGTATAAGATTTCAGATTTTGTGGAATATTTTTCACTATGAAGATTATGACAAAATATACAACAACGCAATAGGGTTTTTGATTATAAATTATGCAAAATAAAATGTTAAATAATGGACAATTTTAGTCATAATTAGCAACACTACTGCAACCATAATATGAGATTTACAAATAATTAGCGATTGTAAAAATATTCATGGATTGAAATAATCAATTAAAATCATAATTAATCGCAAAATATTATTTTCGAAGTAATCGGTTCTAATAATAAAAAAATAAATAGAAAAACGATAATGAAATTGCCCCTTTGAATTGAACCAAATTTCAAAAAGTTTCACACCAGATAAATTAGCATGAACAATAAACCATAAATAGTAATGATTTCTGCTAATATATTTAACCATTAATCTTTGTACAGAAAAACCTAAGCCACCCCTCAAACATTAGTAAGTTTTTTTTCTTGCTGCAGGTATATTCTCCTCTTTATTTTTCCCCGTCTCTCCATTATTTATTTTCCTAATCAGTGGATATTCATCCTCCCTCAGCAGTTTACCATTTACCGCTAATATTTTGTAGTTTAGTGCCATTTTGTGGTGATTGAGAAGCTTTTTCTTATTTGCCTGAGGTAGAAACGGCTTTGGAAATAGGATATATTTTTAGTCCTATAATTCAGAAATATTACTACACAAACGTGATTTGTATTGAACAGGTGAAGGACTAAAGAATAATATTTCAGAACATACATACCTAGGTTGTGTATAATATAAAATGCTTGCACATATTATTAGTTTTCATTAAATATTGCTGTTTTATTAATTCTATTTTATTATTTATATGCCTTTTGGTCTTCGAGAACAAACAAATTAATTAGAAATACAAAATGCATTTAATCATAACAAGTTGTTGAATTACTTGAATATTTAACAAAGTCTTGTTTTTTTGCTTCCCAGATTTCATGCTCAGTCCATTAACCAGTGAATAGTGATGTCATCATATATCAGGCCCCGCCCATTCACCAGTGATGTCATCATATATCATGTCCCACCCATTCACCAGTGATGTCATCATAGATCATGCCCCGCCCATTCATCAGTGATGTCATCATATATCATGCCCCGCCCTCTCACCAGTGATTTCATTATATATCATGCCCCGCCCATTCACCACTGACGTCATTGTATATCATGCTCCGCCCATTCACCACTGACGTCACTACATGCCCCATCCATTCACCAGTGACGTCATTATATTTTATGTCCCACCCATTCACCAGTGACGTCATTATATATTTTGCCCCGCACATTTACAAATGACTTTATTTATAACAAATCAAACTTAATAATTTTCACTGCCGGAACATGACACAGTTGCTTAATCTCCCTAAACACTAAATTGTTTATTAATTTCAAACTTTGGCTATTGAGGGGATCATCAAAATGTAATAAATCTTCTATTTTATGATAAGATTTAACTGCTTTGAAAACAATGGGAAAAGATTTGAACTTTGGTAATATTTTAAAAAGTGGTAAATATTGATGATGATATACTATTGGAATCCTTTGTATTGCTATTATGATGTTACAGTTTTTTGTTATTCATTGTAAAGCATTGTTAATTATTATAAATTTCACCATGTAGAAAATATTTAGGAAATATATAACTTCATTTGATTAAAGATCTATATTTCTGAGAATTTACTAAATTAATAATTAATAACTTACACGAATACACAAAGGAGTTAGAATATGGATTTCTATTATTATATAAAGTCTTCCGTTTCTTATTAATTTTCTTCCTTTGCATTGAGAATCGTTGCTTAAATGATCGCATGAAGACTTTGACCTGAAGTTAAAGTTCTTATCTTTATTTCACTTTGCGTTTTTATATTTAGTTACCTTTTAAATGTTGGTGTGATATATTGGTAATATTTTATGGGAATTTGTTGGGGTGTAACCTTTGATTTCACGCAATTCTAGTTGCTAAAAATAAGCTGGAAAATTGTAACGCATATTTTAGAATATTTGCATATTTTGGTATATTTTGGTATGAGTTGTTATATTTATAAAGTTGAAAGCGAGGCTTTCGTTCTTTGAATTATTCGAATGGAATAGAAGTATTTTAAAGTTGAAATTTATAGAGATGAATTTCAGTCAAATCTCTATTATATCTAGTATATATATCAATGTATAAATTATATCTATTACTATGAATAAAAAGAGTTTTAAATACAACTTAAATATTACAAACTCTGGCATTATTCCAAGAAGATTCCATTTACTTTCTTCAGGGGCTAAGGATTCGGACACTCGTTAAACATTTCGATAACAGACTTCGAACAACTGAGAAAAAAGAAAATAGCCTAAAAGGGAATTTCAAAAGAAAACAGGGAGAGTATTCTGTCTAACTTTCGTGAGTTAAAAGTAAGAATAATTGTGGATAGATCCTTTACCCAATTTGGACATAATGACTAAGAAAATTTTAAGGATGCAGGATAAATCCTTTAACTTTTTCCTTTTTTAATTTAACCCCCCAAAAAAAGAAAATAAAAAATCAATATACTGTAAAAGAAAAGATTCACTGAAAGTAAAAACCTATTTCTATTTGCAGATTATTTTAATTGTTATTCATAATTCTCATAATTAATTATAAATTGTAATTAACAATGATGATTACTGATTCTGAAATAATTGCTTAGTAAATTACTTTCATTCTACAAATTAACTGATATGATTATTTAGCTACTTATACACTAATTATGTATCTAATGTACAGAGAGCAAGAATTATGCTATATATAAATTATTGTGAATGTGCTGTATGAGAATTGAATGCGTAACTGTACGGGAATGCGTAACTGTACGGGAATACGTAACTGTACGGGAATACGTAACTGTACGGGAATACGTAACGGTACGAGAATACGTAACTGTACGAGAATACGTAACTGTACAGGAATACGTAACTGTACGAGAATACGTAACTGTACGGGAATATGTAACTGTACGGTAATACGTAACTGTACGTGAATACGTAACTGTACGGGAATACGTAACTGTACGGGAATACGTAACTGTACGGGAATACGTAACTGTACGAGAACACGTAACTGTACGGGAATACGTAACTGTACGGGAATACGTAACTGTACGAGAATACGTAACTGTACGGGAATACGTAACTGTACGGTAATACGTAACTGTACGGGAATACGTAACTGTACGGGAATACGTAACTGTACGAGAATACGTAACTGTACGGGAATGCGTAACTGTACGGGAATACGTAACTGTACGAGAATACGTAACTGTACGGGAATACGTAACTGTACGGTAATACGTAACTGTACGGGAACACTTAACTGTACGGGAATACGAAACTGTACGGGAATACGTAACTGTACGGGAATACGTAGATGAACGGGAGTACGTAACTGTACGGGAATGCGTAACTGTACGGGAATACGTAACTGTACGAGAATACGTAACTGTACGGGAATACGTAACTGTACGGTAATACGTAACTGTACGGGAACACGTAACTGTACGGGAATACGTAACTGTACGGGGATACGTAACTGTACGGGAATATGTAACTTCACGGGAATACGTAACTGTACGGGAAAACGTAACTGTACAGGAATACGTAACTGTACGGGAATACATAACTGTACGGGAATACGTAACTGTACGGAAATACGTAACTGTACGGGGATACGTAACTGTACGGGAATATGTAACTGTACGGGAATACGTAACTGTACGGGGATACGTAACTGTACAAGAATACGTAACTGTACGGGAATACGTAACTGTACGGGAATACGTAACTGTACAGGAATACGTAACTGTATGGGAATACGTAACTGTACGGGGATACGTAACTGTACGGGAATATGTAACTGTACGGGAATACGTAACTGTACGGGGATACGTAACTGTACAAGAATACGTAACTGTACGGAAATACGTAACTGTACGGGAATACGTAACTGTACAGGAATACGTAACTTTATGGGAATACGTAACTGTACGGGAATACGTAACTGTACGGGAATACGTAACTGTACAGGAATACGTAACTGTACGGGAATATGTAACTGTACGGGAATACGTAACTGTACGGGGATACGTAACTGTACGGAAATACGTAACTGTACGGGAATACGTAACTGTACAGGAATACGTAACTGTACGGGAATACGTAACTGTACGGGAATACGTAACTGTACGGGGATACGTAACTGTACGGAAATACGTAACTGTACGGGAATACGTAACTGTACAGGAATACGTAACTGTACGGGAATACGTAACTGTACGGGAATACGTAATTGTACGGGAATACGTAATTGTACGGGAATACGTAACTGTACGGGGATACGTAACTGTACGGAAATTCGTAACTGTACGGGAATACGTAACTGTACAGGAATACTTAACTGTACGGGAATACGTAACTGTACGGGAATACGTAATTGTACGGGAATACGTAACTGTACGGGAATACGTAACTGTACGGGAATAAGTAACTGTACGGGAATACGTAACTGTACGGGAATACGTAACTGTACAGGAATACGTAACTGTACGGTAATACGTATCTGTACGGGAATACGTAACTGTACAGGAATACGTAACTGTACGGGAATACGTAACTGTACAGGAATACGTAACTGTACGGGAATAAGTAACTGTACGGGAATACGTAACTGTACGGGAATACGTAACTGTACGGGAATACGTAACTGTACGGGAATACATAACTGTACGGGGGTACGTAACTGTACGGGGATACGTAACTGTACGGGAATACGTAACTGTACGGGAATACGTAACTGTACGGGAATACGTAACTGTACGGGAATACGTAACTGTACGGGGGTACGTAACTGTCCGGGTACGTAACTGTACGGGGATACGTAACTGTACGGGAATACGTAACTGTACCGGAATACGTAACTGTACGGGAATACGAAACTGTACGGGAATACGTAACTGTACGGGAATACGTAACTGTACGGGGGTAAGTAACTGTACGGCAATATGTAACTGCACGGGAATATGTAACTGTACGGGAATACGTAACTGTACGGGAATACGTAACTGTACGGGAATACATAACTTTACGGGAGTACGTAACTGTACGGGGATATGTAACTGTATGAGAATACGTAACTGTACGGTATTACCTAATTAAACATAGCTTGTACTAATTAATTTAATCTTAAACTAATTGAGTTAGATATATTCAATATAGCTAATATATATCAAATTACAAACATAATTTTTTAATAAATAAATGCTGTGTAAAATATGACCTTCCGAAAATTTGATAAGGTAATTAGGTATAAAGTGTTTTTTGGTTTCCAAACTAATGTCACCATAAATATTTTTCCCTCTCTCATTTTTCAGTCCTCAACTCTGACTGAGAATATTCTGGAGAATTTTTAGGTTTCGAATGATTGATGAGCTTTTGAAAGGTGGAAAAAAAAGAATTATAATAGAAAAAGTAAGAATAAAATTTCAAAAATATTAATGTACAGAGCCTAGTACGAGTGAATATTATTAGTGTAGAAAAAATTATCATTCAAATTTAATCATTAATATCAGTTAGTTGAAATTGAATAAATACTATTTTAGAATTATCATGAATCCCATTATCTTAATAATTATTAGAGCACATACAGGATTTAAAATAAGTGTTTTTATATGAGATATTAGTATGAAGAACCTACTTCACTATTATTACACTAACAAGTCATATGTATATTATACATTGGATGTATATATATATATTATACATAGGATGCATATATTATACATAGGATGCATATATTATACATAGGATGCATATATTATACATAGGATGCATATATTATACATAGGATGCATATATTATACATAGGATGCATATATTATACATAGGATGCATATATTATACATAGGATGCATATATTATACATAGGATGCATATACTATACATAGGATACATATATTATACATAGGATGCATATATTATACATAGGATGCATATATTATACATAGGATGCATATACTATACATAGGATACATATATTATACATAGGATGCATATATTATACATAGGATACATATACTATACATAGGATAATGTTTAGGTAATTGTTCTCCAACAGTCCATCAACTGACAAATTATGTCCAGTGAACACAATTTCGATTCACGCTGACAATTTCGGTAATTTGTGGTCGAATATCAGAGAGAATTTCAGACGAGAGTTCCGTAATGACTTTAGTGGATTATCATCATGAGATTAACCTAAAATATGTATACTAACAAGGTAAATAGTAGTCGGAAAATCTTAATAGTATTATTTTCATCGTATCATGATTTGTAAAAAAAATAACTTAAGAATTTATTATCGTAGAATATAATCGATGGAAGATTATTTTGTTTGCATAAAAGTATCTGATATAAACTACGTCATTCTTCGTCGATAGTATGCAATGAAAGACTATTGTCTAACCCTTGGTGAAATGTTTTGAATGTATGGTAAATTGAAATTGGATTTTTCTCCAATAGTATTTTTAGCTGATTTTCATTGATATATATTGTTTATAATCTCCAATTAAAAGTAGTTGATATTTGAAAATTATACGCGCTCAATTTTGTTACCAACAATCACGAACAATTTCAAACAATTTCAGCAGAACATATAAATAGTAAATACATTAATTTGTACTGCACACACCGTTTATTATTATCTACAATAGAGTCCAGCATCTAACTAATTGTCACTTTTTCAGCTTTCAGCAATTAAGGAAAGACAAAAGGTAGCAAACACACCTAGTGTCTGACCTGACAGCTGTTGTTGTTGTTGTTGTGAATCAAATGAAGGTAATTGCCCCAGAGATAAAAAAAGGAATATGAATAGGAAACATGAAGAGTTATTAAGTATATGAAACATTATATATGATTTTATATTTCCCTTTAGAATGGGATAATTTATTCACATTTATGCATCAATCCATAGTAATATTTTACCGAACTTCAATATGTATGTAAAATAAATATAATGAAAATGCGAGATATTGATTAGGAAATAAATTAAATATTTATATAAATATGTATATAAAAAATGTATATAGAATAAATATAATCAAAATGCGAGATATTAATTAAGAAATAAATTAAACAATAATGATATTATTATCAGAGAATGAAGACTCGGTATGATTTGATTCGATTAGTTTACTAGATACGGGTTATAAATGGAAAATGAAATAGGAAAAATATCTGTAATTAGTTTTCAAAACTCTATATATCTGACTAAATGGAAGTACCTTAGTGTAGATAATAGTTCTGGTATACTACAGTGATGATATTGCTATGATGTTGGCATAGCTCGTAAAAATTTGAGAACTGATCACTTTGACATTCACACTCACATTCACACTCACATTCACACTCACATTCACACTCAGATTCACACTCACATTGACACTCACATTCACACTCACATTCACACTCACATTCACACTCTGATTCACACTCACATTGACACTCAGATTCACACTCATATTGTCACTCACATTCACACTCGCATTGACACTCAGATTCACACTCACATTGACACTCACATTCACACTCTGATTCACACTCACATTCACACTCACACGTATCGCTCACATTCACACTCACACGCATCACTCACATTCACACTCACACGCATCACTCAGATTGTTCTAACATAAAAACAGCAGCTTTTTTATGAGATTTTTCTCACTAATTGAAGCGTATTGCAATAAAATGTTTTCTAATCGATTTTTTCTTTTAATTTTCCTAGACTGAAGTTACGGAAATTTTTAATGGGAAAACTATGCTGACTACAGTATTGTGAAATTATTACATAAATTGAAAAGGAGATTTTGGTAATGTTTTATTATTTAGTTTGATTGAAATAATTAAACTAATTAATTAGAAGAGTAATTTATTAGTATCAGACGGAAAATAGCTAATTAACTTCTTATCATAATACAAGACTAATAAATTTTTTCATTTGTACTTCATTATGTTGTTTAACGTACATATAAACAATTACTCTGTTCATCCAGACCATTTAACCCTGGTTGAAATAAGGTTAACCCATTCACTCTCTCCTCTCCATTCACCCTCTCCTCTCCATTCACTCTCTCCTCTCCATTCACTCTCTCCTCTCCATTCACCCTCTCCTCTTCATTCACTCTCTCCTCTCCATTCACTCTCTCCTCTCCATTCACTCTCTCCTCTCCATTCTCTCCCTCCTCTCCATTCACTCTCTCCTCTCCATTATCTCCCTCCTCTCCATTCACTCTCTCCTCTCCATTCACTCTCTCCTCTCCATTCACCCCCATCTCTCCTTTCACTCTCTCCTCTCCATCTCCATGTATTCCTCTCACCATTTACCAAAGGCGGATCATTTCTCCTTTACTGTTATAGTTTCCATCTCAGAATTAATTTTGTAAGTTGGTAAGGAAGACTCGAGATAATTTGATGTGTTCATCTTGCACAGTAACGCTACTTATATTTTCCCTTTAAAAACTCTATTTATATTAGAGACGATAAAGCTTGAGATATTGTACAGTACGTGTGTTCGCAAGAAATGTATCCACTGCCTTGAATCTACATTATTCATCATTTAACGATAATATGAATAATAAATAGGTACCATAGATACGTAGATTACTATTAATGAATATAAATAGTACTTATAAGATTTTTTCGATGGCAGTGGACACATTTTTTGCGGACACACTGTATAGTAAACTTCATATTGTATAGAATACATTTTTTGTAGTAAGAATTAGATGTTTTCTAATTTTTCTGACAAGTTTTGGTCATTCCTAACACTAAGATATTATTTCGTGATTTTCAACGTGTTAACATTTTCACAATACCTTGATATCCTTTTCCTACATTATTTCACTTGGATATTTTTTTTTTAAATTTCTCAAAATTGATTTTATTTAGTGAGATGATATTATATTCATTACCCGATAAAATCATTACCTACTGAATATCCAAATGAATATTAGATAAATATTCACGTCTCCAATTTATACATATTATCCCTTATGGCTTACATGGTAATCCACTCTAGAGAGATGTGTCGTAACTGTCGTATTTTATCTTCGTGATGAACAATTCACTTTTCCAGTTACTCATTGAAAAATAGACAAAGAACAACTTACCAACATCTACAAGTGCAGTATGCATACTGCATATGCATGCAGACTGCACTCTGCATTATCTACATTTTATCCTGTCGTTTGTTTACATTTCAGGTGCTCTGAAGTACCATAAACATAGATAAAGTTATCTAGAATATAACCAATACTCCGTAAATATCACCTTATGGCTATTGTGGGAGTGATAGAAGAAGAAATAAAGGAATGAGTTTCATATGCAGAAATTCCACTAAAATATTACCAATAGTCTATAAATATCGTACTGTACGTAAGTTATGGATACCTTTTCAAATATAGTAAATATATATCGACAACGTAATGGTGGACAAACATTAATAAACTTGATATTGAATAAATTTACTGCCTACGAAAAGAAACAAAGCCAACAATCCATGTTTTTTGCGATGTAATTTTTTCGTTAACAAAATTCGTTTTGCTCCTAAAATATCTATTATGAGTATATATCATGATTGCAATTTTATTGCAATATCAATATATTTTATGATACCTTCACATTCTAATGCAGTCAAACCAATAATAAATAAATGATTACCGCTATTATTAGCTCATAAACTAGTGTATACCGTCCCAGTTAAAAATTACCGATTTGAAGATATATGAATGGGGGTAAATAAATTAGTTACGTCTAGTGTATTTTTCCTTTAATTTTATCGATGTAACAGATAATTATGGTGATTATTTTGATTATATCGATAAAGTGAATTGAAATAATGTGTTGTTCCCAATAATGCAAAAACTGTTTTTCGAATACTATTCTTTCGAAGGATATTCCCGTAAAACAAAACCTGAGACCTAATAAATAATAAGAATTCAGTCGAGGATGCCAATGAGTTAATGGTGGAGGGGGGGGGGGAGGGGAAGAAGGAGGGAGAGGGAAAGGAAGGAGGAAAATAGAGAATGTAGAAGATAAGCGAACGGTAGAGAGATAAAAGAATAATAGGAAAATGGTGTATTGGAATTTATTAACTTGTTCATATCTTTGCTTATAATTTATAATTAGTCAAATTTACAGTTTTATATGTATATTCTATAAAAAGATCAATTTCTTAATAGAATGAATTACTTTTATCAATCCATTCCTTTAGAATTAATATAACACATTCAAATAAATTTAATCAAACCAACTAATCCAATAAAGTCCCAAAAATTTCAAATTTACGTCGAGAGTGTACAGTAGCAGTACATTGACACTTAATTCGGCTCACAGTACTCGGAAAGTGGAGCAGTGAGTGTCATGATAAGAAAATGGGAACTTATCCAAGGTCATATCAGTTCTACCAAATTCTGCCTGCGTGTTTTGGTTAAAGTATCTATCTGTTTTTATTTTTCTAATAGGGCATCAGTCCGTAGAATGTACGTAGGTATCAGTCTGTAGAATGTATGTACGTAGCAGTCCGTACAATTTATGTGCGTAGCAGTCCGTAGAATGTACGTAGATATCAGTCCGTAAAATGTACGTAGTATTCCGTAGAATCTACGTAGCAGTCCGTAGAATAGTCGTACGGCAAACCATACTACAGCTGCAGAGACAAAAGTTAAAGTTAATTATTGCAAAAGTTTCAAGGCGAAACTACAAGGGAAAAGGTAGAGTTTTTATGGGAGTTTCTAACGATATTTCCGAATTATTATTATTGCTACCAAAATATTTCAGGATTT
Organism: Caprella mutica; assembly: GCA_947561585.1. Taxonomy (NCBI): domain Eukaryota; kingdom Metazoa; phylum Arthropoda; class Malacostraca; order Amphipoda; family Caprellidae; genus Caprella; species Caprella mutica. The sequence continues at coordinate 24,141 of CANNZV010002798.1, read as the reverse complement.
ACAAAAAGATAAAAAGTTTGTATATAATGAATAAAAATGAGTATAGGGATATTATAAGTATTGAACATGATACTCTGACGAATAGAAAATTGGTTGATAACTTTCAAATATCATTCATAAAGGGCCGTACACACGTAGGTTTTTTTTAAGTCTTTCCACCGGACTTTTTTTCCCGCTTTTCCACCAGACTTTTGATTCAAAACTCAATCGCGTCCACACGTGGATTGACTTTGGAATCTCGTGGATTTACATGTCGCGCACTTAACTACTCCTATCGGCGATATAAGCCCTCCCCCATTTTTTAAACTAGGTAACTAACCTAGTTTATAGGTAGCTAGTAACTATATTAACTACCTAGGATAGTTAAAATTACTAATTACCTGGATTAGTTATTTACTAATTATATAGGATAGTTACTTTTACCTAGATTAATTAATCACTAGAGAATGACCTACCTAGATTACTAAGATTAGTTAGTTACTAATTAACTTGGTTTGGTATTTTTTATAAAGTTTATTACAATATTCACTAATAAGCTAACCGAGATTATTTTCACCTCATTTGATTTAAGGATTACTCTAATCCACTCAACAAATGTAATTTAGCTATGTACATAAAGTTTAGGTAAGAGTATTAATTAATACGTAGGTACAATATGTATTGCGTTATAATAAAGAAAATAAATGTATTAGCTAATAGGTTATATGTTGAAACAAATAAAATAAAGATAGTAATATATGTTATTTTACTAAAATATATTATACTAAAAAAAAGTTTAAAGAAACATTACTATTATCAATTTCACTGACAGTCTTTTATAAAAAGAAAAAGATGAGATTTCTTCACCTCAAAGGTAAAGAAATGAATGGAGCAAAGATTGGCTAAAAATGAACACCAATCCAGTTACTATACAATATATTTTATGAGTTGACAGTAGCTATTCGACGATTTCCAAAATTGCACCTCTTGATTGGGAGAAAATAATAGAACAAGTAAGTTGTTGAAATTTAAGTCTCGTGGAAAAAGTGGGAGGAGCTTAACAAAAAACCGATAGAAAGACTGAAAAAACTCTACGTGTGTACGGCCCTTTATGATTTAACATTCATTTATATCTCATGTTAAATTTTGAATTATTCTTTTTATTATTCTCAAACATTTCACGTAAAAATTTTCTATAAGATATATTCAATTGCATAAATGAGTTCAAGTACAACTATATTATTTTAATTATATGGAGTGAATTATCTCTTGATCCAATTGACCAATGACCTCGTTTGACCATATTGACCCAGTTTGACCCAACTGATCCAGTTCGACCCAACTAACCTTATTTGTCCCAATTGACCCCGTTTGACCCAATTAATCCAATTGATCTCGTTTGACCTGTTTGACCCAATTGACTTCGTTTGACCCAAATGACGCCGTTTGACCCATTTAACCTAATTGACCCCTTTAGAGTTAAAGTCTCTACTTAAGGTCTTTACGGTCCTTCCCTCTCCTCAATACGATAAATCGCACAATCACCGATATTTCATTTGCATAAGTCTCTATCGGTACAAAAGATATCCTGTCTTTTGTCCCGAAGCAATTCCCCAAATCCTTTGGCAGGATCTCCTCTGCAGGATATTGTTCCTTCACTTTTAGTGTTCCTATTGGTTTGGATCTCTTCGAACTGAGCATTGCTCCTAATTTTAAATAAATAAATTGAACTTTTTTGTATCTAAATTATATCAGTAGTGGCAATAAATTGTATTTAATATCCTAATATAAACCAGAAAACATCGGGATTAAATTCTTTAATATTTTCACTGTAAAATTGACGAAAATTTCCTGCATACTGAAAAGTATGGAGAACAATAATTATAAATGAAATGACTGTTATATTTTGTTATCAAATTATTATTTTCTCTGGCGGTAAAACTCTATGTAACTCGAGTCGTAAATGAATTGTTAATTCGTTTACTTTTCTCTGGAATTCCAATTTAAATGAATAAATATTTTAGTGGTAGCATAGCTAGAAAACCTTACTCTATTGCTTTGTTTTAAACTTCCGAAACAATTTTCGTTGTTATAAATTAGACGAAGATATAATTGAATAATTTAAATAAACTTTACTTATGCAAAGAATTTATTTTGGGAACCTGGTTAAAAAATACATATCAATTTTTTGGATAGGATTGATGTATTGATCATGTCCTAATTATAATTAAAATAAGATTAACTTCTCTCTGTCTGTCCGTCACACTAACCTAAGAATAAGCTTGGCAAGCAGCTAATAACATTGATATGGAAATATTCTGAGATCACTTCAATAAATGGTTTCAATTATTGATTTAAATTTCATTCATTTGAAAATTTTGGAGTAAAAATGGTGCAAGAGATAATAATTATTTCATAAATTGAACATTTTTCAGTATCCATAAAATTGGTATTTCAAAATTGCAGTCATTTTTGACAGCACGCGTACACTGTAAAAAAGTCACCTATCATAAAATTAAGCAAGGTGATAACACAGTTAAAATTAGTCAACCCAACATAATTAAAATATAACTATAAAAGTGTAATTAAAATTATCTAGGTTTTCATTCACTTAATGGATTCGACCAGTGTTCCATATTCGAAAACACATCAACTAATTCTCACAATAATATTGTGTGTTCAAATCGTGCTGTTCGAATCCATTTCCGTCGTACGTGACATCCGAGAATATTCGAAACCTGAAATTGGAACAATGTGAGCCATGGATATAATAAACACTTAGCCTCTCATTTGAATGAATATTATGCATAATATACATATGGATATTATGCATATGGATATTATATATATGGATATTATGCATATGGATATTATACATATGGATATTATACATATGGATATTATACATATGGATATTATACATATGGATATTATACATATGGATATTATACATATGGATATTATGCATATGGATATTATACATATGGATATTATACATATGGATATTATACATATGGATATTATACATATGGATATTATACATATGGATATTATACATATGGATATTATACATATGGATATTATACATATGGATATTATACATATGGATATAATATCTTACAGGCTATTATATAGACCAGGAAACAAGATTTTCTCAAAAAAATAATTTTAATTATTACTTATAATAAAAGATAACTTGTGAGTGAATATTACAAACTGTAACTTTGATTATTTATTTATTTAGCATTCAATATTAGTTACTTTGTTAAAAAGATCATATAATGGTAGAACCAACAATTTAGTTACTTTTATAAATTTTAATTAATTAATTAATTAATTTTATACCTATAATAACTTCAAAATATTTTCCATTGTTTAGCAACTCAATTTTATTTCTACTGAAGTACCTTCTAATTCATTTTCGTTAAAGATGAATTTCTATTCAATTAATAGTTCTAAAAAACGTAACATAATTATGAATTAGAAAATATAAATTTGTATTCAAACTCACTTTGAGGAGCTGAACAATACAAATTTAGCTTCTTGAACATTTCTGTGGTAACGCTTGGCTAAGTTCTATTGTTTTGCAGCTGAAAACAGAAGGAAACTTTCAAGTTGTTATTTAACTGAAGATACGAGTCGCGAAATGCTGACCACTTTTACAACTTAGGAAAAGTTTCGCGCCAAAATACTGCAGAACTTAATTATTACTCGAAAATAAAAGAGACTCTCAAGTGTCGCAGAGAAAAGTCTAAAGTTGTAACTTTTAGTTTGTAAAACCAATGTATTGTAACGGGTAATTGATATTTAAATATGTATTGAATTATTTGATATAATTTATCTATAGAATGGCTTGTCATTATATTAATTTTGTTTATTACAATAAGTCAATATACACATCAATTTTGATGAGTTTTGAATTAAATAACTACATGCAATAATGTAAGGAAAGTTTTTCTATAACTTTTTACACTATTCTATGATATCTGACTCATAAAACATAAAATAATTGAAAACACAATTTTCCGATGAAATTGAACATGACCATCAATCTTTCTATGGTCCGTTAGTAACGCAGTTCATCATAAGTTATTTTCTAAGTTTAATTTACGTTCAAAGTTACTATGTCATAAATCAAAAGGAAGGACTTAAATGACTACATAAAATTTAAACTTAAATCATAGTTTAAAATGTTGTATTCGATCACCATTATTTTATAACATATCTGATCGCAACCACACACGTAGGAAACGAAAACAATTTATTCAATTTTAGAATTAAACATAGAAATATTGGTTTATTATAAAACAAGAATTTAAACAAAGTTTAAAATAACTTTTTTATAGAATTCTCAATTGATAAATATTTTTCAATTTACTCTATTATTTTCCTAAGCTCAAGTAACTTTTTTTTAATTTCATTTGTGCTCGAATTCTGAAAGGTGGTCTGTCACTGACTTGATTTAGGACAACAGAACCTTCAGACTGATTTACCAGTTCTAAACTTCAAACTCTTGGTTTGTACTTCGAATGTTCTTTAACCTCTTGGAGAATTAAAACAATGGGATAAATTGAACACATCGACAAGAATGGCTCAAGTACAGAGTGACAAAAGAACTTGTCACAAATGGCCTATTATAAAATAATTATTAACTGAATTTTCATAGAAATGATACAGGAATATAAATTATATGATTTTTTGTGTTTCTTTCCGCCTAACAGGCTTAGGATTGTTCAATTTTTTTACAGTTAAGGGAAATGAATACAATTTAAATATTTTAAGAATTGATATTATTGTAAATTGCAAGATCATTGAGACAAAACAAAAAATTGTGAATTTCATAGTTACATAAAATTGATAATAGAAAGGATCTCAACATATTAATTTATACGCTGAATCCTATTCCGATAGCATCAGAAAACCATTGTTATTATGTTTAATTGGAATTAAACAGTTCAAACTCCGGGTATAAAACAAATAATATTGATAAAAGTTTTTAAAGTATAAATTTAAAAATGTAAACCCAGATTTACTAACAAATCACTTTAATTGCACCAAAGACTTTACATCTTTTCTCTCTTGTTTATTACTTCAATCTGGTGGTACGGCTGAGTGATGAGCAGTAACGGAAATAGTAACGTTGGTAGGTTTTCTCTGTTTGGTATCACAGCTACTCTCTTCATCAGTCATATTCCTCAGGACAAGAACTGTGACAGAGAATAACGGATTTGGGAAACAATCTGATGTTAAACATCGAAAGTAAAATTTATTTTAATAGTAGCTCTGTGATTTTTGCCCAAATATACATAGTATATTCCTGTATATTTGGAATGAAAATAAGAAATTGAGGATTGATGTGGAAATAATGTTTGGGTTAATGTAGAAAATAAATTATTGTTTTAATTGCATCATCGTAAAATGGAATTCAAAATTATATTTAAACTTCAATATAGCCATTATCCAATTGGTAATAATTCTCATGAAATATTACATCATGGAATATTGTATATTCCAGGACTCATTTAAATAACAAAGCTTTCTTTCTCCAAATAGACAACAAAAAAGAAAACAGATAGAAAATCCTAAACCATCTATCTAAGCCCGAGCACCATAAAATATGTATTTCCACACCTACCAAACACAATGGTTAAACATTAACACCCGGTAACTTTTGTTAAAAGTCCCCCCTAATAACTCCACTGGCTGATAATATTTCTTTTGTAGCTTCAGAAGAAGAATTTATTTCCCGGTGCACTAATTGGCGTAGCAAATTAAGACAAGAGAAGCATTCGAACTCCGTGAAAAATGATCGACACGAAATGGAGGAGGAAATATTAGGGATAATAATTTCAAAGGATTTGTTCGGTCGTAACTGATACCGCGGAGTATTTTCTGGACCGTAAACAACAAAAATGAAAACACTGGAAATAGGTTTAAATACCGTGGATTGTTTAATTATCAGTAGAAAACTTATATTGAAGTAAATATAGTACTAATAAATTAATAATAACTAAACTATATATTAACGAATACTATACAAAGGTCAGCTTTACACTTACGTTTTTCAAAACCACAGAAAAAAAAACAAGACGTTAGGTGTTTCAGGGATAAAATTTTTTGAATAAAAAATGTCTTTTGTCGATAACATATCACAAGTGTGAAGCGAACCTGACTAACAAGCCAACATCAAGGGCCACTAAACTGCCAACAGTTGCACCATATCCTACCTACTGATATCTATCCCTGGGAGAATACAGATTCGAATACCCTTTGAAGTAATAAGAGATATCGATAACTGAAGAGAGTGCGATTGGATCTCCTATGGGGAATATGTCTGTTGCAGATATCTATTATTGCCTTTATAAATTTTAAAGAATTGGATAGTCTCATTCAGTGTGAAGGCTTCTGACAATGAATAATAATGTATTGGATATTGATAATATATTTTAGAGAATTTTAGCTGAGTTATCGCCTGCCAGGTATTCATAGGGGTTAACATGTATATTTAGTGTTGAAATTTACTTATCCAGTTGATTTACAGGTTCTAGGTAAATTGCTCGAAAACAATTGCTCGAAAAAAAATTGCTCGAATGAAAATTGCTCGAAAGAACAATTGCTCGAAAGACAATTGCTCGAAAAACAATTGCTCGAACGAGCAATTGCTCGAATGAACAATTGCTCGAATTATCAAATTGCTCGAATGAACAAAATTGCTCGAATTATAAAATTGCACAGTTTTCGATTTTATAAAAGTCAGTTATTCATGAAGTGGAGCTGCACCTAACAATCTTTGTTTCTTTCTAGTAATTGATCATTAATCATTCTATAAATGATTTTACTTGTTACTCATTCTGTATAATCTTTTTTTTAGACCGTTTGTGTCATCTCGTATGTACCATGTGAATTGGAATCATGTTGTGAATCACTACTATTCAAGTTTTTTTTATCATAAAACCCAAATTTTTTGGTAGATTTATTGAAACTCTGCCTTAACTTTGAGTTATTTTACCTATTGAGGTGCCACATACAGATAAGCTAGTAATAAATATATTTACGGGTTTTTTTAGAATGATTAATGATCAATTACTAGAAAGAAACAAGGATTGTTAGGTGCAGATCCACTTCATGAATAACTGACTTTTATAAAATCAAAAACTGTGCAATTTTATAATTCGAGCAATTTTGTTCATTCGAGCAATTTGATAATTCGAGCAATTATTCATTCGAGCAATTTTTCGTTCGAGCAATTGTTTTTCGAGCAATTTTCTTTCGAGCAATTGTCCTTTCGAGCAATTGTTCATTCGAGCAATTGTTTTTCGAGCAATTGTTTTCGAGCAATTGTCTTTCGAGCAATTGTTTTCGAGCAATTTACCGGCTACCGATTTACAGTGTTTATCTGAAATATAAATGGAATACTTTCTTCAAACTTATAAAATTAGTGTTTTTGATTTATTTATTATATGTTTGTAGTTAGTAAACTTCAAAAATAGAACATAGTTAATAGGTTTTAAAATAGCTATTCTTCTATAGTAATTTTATTCAATGTGTACATAAAAAATACTATTATAAAATTTTATTATTCTAATTAAAATATATGATAATTTTAGATAAGAGTTTTTAAAACAGTTCATCGAATTAATATGCTTGGCAAGAAATACATATCTGAAATTGTAATTCCAAACATTTAAAATTATACCAATTAAAATCACACCAAGTTTTATAATCCTAAAAGTAATTTAAAGGAAAGACTAAATCTAAGCCTCGATTCTCAGAAAGTTCTCCAGTACACCGAAAATAACGTCTCTCTCTCTCTATCTTCCTTCTCATGACTTCTTATTTGTACTAACCTGATGAAGTGGAACTGAGATGAAGTTGAATAGAGAGGAGGAATAGCATCCTGAAAAGAATTTGATGCTGAGTAATAGTGAATTAATAGTGAATATAGTGAGTAATAGTGAATTAATAGTGAATATAGTGAGTAATAGTGAATTAATAGTGAATATAGTGAGTAATAGTGAATAGTGAGTAATGGTGAATAGTGAGTAATAGTGAATAGTGAGTAATAGTGAATAATGAGTATTGGTGAATAGTGAGTGAGTAATAGTGAATAGTGAGTACTAGTGAATAGTGAGTAATAGTGAATTGTAAGAAATGGTGAAAAGTGAGTAATAGTGAATAGTGAGTAATGGTGAATAGTGAGTATTAGGGAATAGTGAGTAATAGTGAATAGTGAGTAATAGTGAATAGTGAGTAATGGTGAATAGTGAGTATTAGGGAATAGTGAGTAATAGTGAATAGTGAGTAATAGTGAATAGTGAGTAATAGGGAATAGTGAGTAATGGTGAATAGTGAGTAATGGTGAATAGTGAGTGATAGTGAATAGTGAGTAATGGTGAATAGTGAATAATAGTGAATAGTGAGTAATAGTGAATAGTGAGTAATAGTGAATAGTGAGTAATAGTGAATAGTGAGTAATAGTGAATAGTGAGTAATAGTTAATAGGTAGATGAAATAGTATCCTTAAAAGTTTTTGATGCGAAATAATGGTGAATTAAGTGAATGGTGAGTAATAGTGAATAGTGAATTGGTAGAAGAAATAGTATACTTTAAAGGATATAATGCTGAGTAAGAGAGAAGAGGATACTTTGAAATGATGTCTCAGATTGAGACCAAATATGGTAAAGGATATATCTAAAGTATATGAGTAAATTGTCCCAGTGATAGATAGATATCCTGTGCCCGATATGACTAGGAGAATTTATCAAAATGTTAGATATGTATTATTTTCAATTGTGAGAGATGATTTACTTCAAAATAAAAAATATAAATTATTTTCTAACAGTGAAAACATTTTGGAAGAATATCGTAATGATGAAATTCAAAAGATGGTGAAAAGTATTTTAAAAGAGTTGTATCAATTCTTTATTATTCTATAAAAAATAAATTAGGTAAAAAAATTACCTTCTTATGTGGTATTGAAATGCATGGAATATGATTTACGGATATTAATTAACTGAAACGATTAATATAACATAATATAATATTAACATTATATAGTATTAAGAATATATAATTGCCATATCAATTGTTTCATGCATTATAAATCTTTAGGTTGAAATTCCAATATATTTAACTGTGCATCTCAGCTTTTTTCTAATTTAAAATGAGTCATCGAATGAATAATTCTTCTCGTATCATAAAACATTTCATTGCTAATTAATAACATTCAAAATTTTAGCGAAAATAAGTAGCAATCATAGAATTAAAGTTTAACTGAAAAATATCTCGTTCATCTCAGCTTTATTTCCCTTTTTAATTTTAGACATTTGATTAATTATGAAGGTAATTACCTCCTAATTTCTAACATAAGAAGGGATTAGCAACTTTTAGTCTGCCTACCTTTGAAAAAATTGATTGGAATGAAAATGATGACCAGTTTAAAATAGATTACGAACTGTTCTTCAACATATATTTATAAAATTGTAAAAACTATGAATTCCAACTATGAGTTTAATTTTTTTAACTGTAATTGTTAAAATAATAATGGAACTAAGAAAATTGATTGAACATAAAAATTGTTAATTATTAATAGTGCCTAAAATATTAATGGTAAATTCCGTAGATTTATCCATTTAATATTATCCGATTTTCAATTTCTCACATTTTTGACATTTATTACAAATGTTCCATGGAGTACCTGAATATTCCAATTCCAGTTGAAATTCTCAACTAATTTGATTTTCATGGAATATTCCGGGAATATAATTACACCTCTTGCTTTGATCTCCAGAAGCTGTAGGTAGTGGGGGTAAATTCTAATTATCGGACAAATCGATTACCGTTAGATTAGATTTGCATTAATGTAGAAAGTATTCATTCAGTAAGTATTCATTCAACATGTCTGTATTCATTTAACAATTATATATTGCTCCAACATATATATTTCAATTCATCAACTTTGTTTGTTTCTGAGCGTATATAATAGAGTTTATGGCAGAAATGCTATAATAATTTTTTTAGACAAAAATGTCCATAAAAATGTTAACTGAACAGTTTAGAAAGAATTCAGAACATATTTTTTAAAAATTAAAAAGAAATACCTAATATAACCACAAAACTAAAATAAAAACTTCTAAAATTAATTACATAATTACTCAAAATTACTGATTAAAATTAAATGAATAGAATATATATAAATGAAAATAATAGTCCAAACAAAATGTGGATATGATTATTCATTAGAATCATAGAGGAAATTTTAGTTCCTAAAAACATTTTAATGATCCAAGATGCCGGAAGAAGTTAGGCCCAAGAGATTTTGTAACTTAATGTAGGCCTACAGAAAAACTGTTTCAACTAAATTTATATGTTTCTAATGATACAAACTATAAACAGTTTAATTGGGAAGAAAATTTAAGACGATTCATTTCTTTCCAATTATAAATATTCAAAACAATATCATTTTTTATATTTTATTTTGTAAAACAATTTTCTAAAGAAGTAAATTCAGTTCTCGATTCATTAGTTGTAGAAATAATAATCAAGCGATGGCTACAAAAGCTCCCATGTGACAATCGTTTCCACTGGTAATAATCATTATATAGACATCATATCTAACATGCATGGAAATAATTCCCTTCTGTATTTTACATCCAGTCCCACGATTCCTATTATTCCATTAAAGACAACTCCTATTTCAACAGTTTAAACTCCGTTAAAAGACTAAATTAAATATTATCACGACATATCATCTTGTACAGTGTCACGCAGCTGATAAGCCGATGTGAACTGCAGTCCTGTGAATTAACCTGTGGTTATTCTGTTCACTTTATTATTTTATATCATCATCTTCTATGATTAGAAATATGTTCTATTGCACCATTTCTCATTATGGGTTTTTAATTTTTTTATAATTATTGATTATCAATGATATGTTAAAAAAAAACAATGCACACTATAGAATTGATATAAAAAATAAAAAAGGACAATAATCACTATTATACGAGCAAGTATTAACTGAAAATTGTAAACTAAAATAAAAGCTTAAAAAAACTTAGAGTGAAATCTTGTTATCTCAGTGTAAAATCTTGCAAAAACTCAGTGTAAAATCTTTTTAAAGCTCAGTGTAAAATGTTACCAAAGGTTAGTGTTAAATATTGATAAAAATAAATAACAAATAAATAACAAACATCTCCAGTAGGTCTAAAAAGTGAAATATTTTCAGAGCTCCAGAGAACATTCTTATACTTTTATCTCTCAAGAAAAAGGAAAAACTCTACGGATAAAATCTGCCCAAAGAAGAGGAGACTGCAAAGACGGATGCATTCTCACTCTATAATGGTTATTGGACTCGTTAGGGGTTTGACTGGGACATTCTGTTGGAAAAATAAATTCTTAAAGTGGAGGAGATTGAAATGAAAAACAAATGACAATGTGGAGAAAAATGGAATGGGGCAGTAGGTAGAGTATCTTATTTATATTAAATTAGAAAAATCTGTCTATGATGATTAAGCTGAATCAGTTATAAATGCGACCAAAATCAGATGATTTAGTATTATAATTATATTCACTAACTATTAGAAACGAATTTCAGCTTGAAATATGGTTTTCTATATAGATATTTTAGTAGATATATATTAAATATTTTAGTTCTAAATACTTTCTATGAGAGAATCATTATTATTTGGTTATAATTCACCAAACAAATTAAGCAAATAAATCATATTTCCGTTATTAAATCTTCTTCATTTTTTTGTCGTTGGTTCGAGGAAGAAGGGGTGCCAAATTTTAGAAAAAGAATAATATGAGAAGAACATTCATACCATTTGGTACTAAGTCCTTAATATCAAAATAAAATATATTAAAAATAATGTAACTAGTAAATGTACAAAACAATATCACAAAAATAGTTTTTATCACACTGGTACACTTTTTCTGTCATGAAATATAGACTGAAGAGCACCACAGCCTCCCATCACCATGTCTCATACAGCACTGACCAGAAGAAGTGTTATTATAAGGAGAATCATTCAATATAATTCAACTTATCCTTTCAAATCTCATATGAAATAGGCTTTTTAACTTTTTAACATAACTAGTGAAATGATTATTTTTAGTTATTTAGTTATTAACATAATTATTTAATTGATTATTGATTGGTTTTAGAAAGTAACTAAAATATTTGTAGCAATATCCGTAGACTTAAGTAAAAAATTATTTCTCGATATTTGAAGTATCGAATAAATATATATTATGCATTATATACCAATAGATTAATAGCTCTAAATATTTGCCACTCAAGATAATTGAGAAAAATTAATTTATAAGTGATTGAAAGTGGTCCATAGAACTCCTCTATAGTGAACTCCTTAATAGTGAACAGCTCTATAATAGACTTCTTTAGAGTAAATGTAGAGTCCTGAGTAATAGAACTATCCACTATAGTGAACAAATTTTCTCAAGTCTGACATATGGGCAATAGTTTTACAAAAATAATCGCCCTTTTATGACTGACTAAAGTAATTTGTTCACTATACAGGGCAGTTACTGTACTGGTATGTGATAACTGAAACATTCAACTCACTAGCTACATATTCTTGTATAATTTTGTCAGTAGGTATATTTTTAATATATTCTTTATTACCTAACAGTATTAACGCAACATTACGGGAAATACAAGAGTATTAATAATTTCACATACGTATGAATCTTATAAGAGTAAAGGTAAATCAGAATAAAAGTATGTAAAATACAATACAAACTTCAGTAACTTAAGAAATCTATATGTTCTTCTAGATGAAAATATTCACAAAATAATCAAAGTATATATGTATTTTGAAACAATTTCTAGATTAATATACTTATGTGTAGTAATTACATTAAACTGTTCACATTATTTTAGCTGTATAATGGTTATCGGTTAGAAGAGTTTGTATCTTAATTATATCAAATCAACTGTATCAAATTTGTATCAAATCATTGCATCATATCATCTCTTGTCTCTAATTTCGAGTCAAAAGAAGTCGTTGATAAAATTTTCTTCCAAACTTCGCATTTGATGGCAAAAAACTAAACTTTCTGACTGATTATCAAAGGAAAAACCAAAACTTGAACAATTTTGATGACAGAAATGAGATGGGGAGTGAACAGTTGATGGCGTATATGATGCTAACTGAAGAAAAAATAGCTCCCAAACAAAAATTGCTATCAGACCAAAGAATATCATCTTATTATGCTACAACATTAACAACTAATCTACCATAGATATTGAAATACACAGTTTATCCAAGTTAAAATGACAAACCATTTTTACTTCTCATCATTCCAAAAGTAATCCCACTGATGGGATTACTCCCAAAAGATGTAATTTCTCCTCCAAATCATTTAGCGTCATTTGGTCCGAGTTTCTTTTCATCTTCACTTCCACTTCATCAGGTTAGTACAAATAAGAAGTCATGAGAAGGAAGAGAGAGAGACGTTCTTTTTGGTGCAATGGAAAATTTTCTTTGAAGCACTCAGGGAGTTTTTTGTTAATACTGAATATGTCAAATATTTGGGAATCAACAAATTCCATCTTTATATAATTTTTTTAAACTAAAATATAATATATGAATATAATATGAGCTTGCAGGATCCGTGGAAATTCTACGAAATGATAAAAAAATTTAATCAACAAACATGTGCGCAAAGAATTAGAGATATGATTGAAAAGATTCATACTCAACGGGAAAAAACATATTATCAGAGGTTATTTAAACTCTGCACTGAAGAAACCAAAAATGGGTACGTAAAAAATAAAAATTTCTTCAACACTGAGTTTAAATTACCTCTTATAAAGTAGTTTCATATAATGCAAGTAAATGAAACCAAATATATATGGTAATAAATACAGTAATTAAATAACGTTGCAGTATAATATTGACTAAATTTGCTTTAATATAATTGCTGAAAAGGTAACGGATGGGATAAATCAAGGGAAAGAACTTTTTCCAGTATAAATTAGAGTGAAATCATATATTTTATTGCATTTTAATAATAAAATATTTATTCGGGAGTTTATATTTTAAAATTTGATTTAGGTATCTCAATTTTATAATCTTCGTAACGAAATGTCGTGGACCTAAGATCTCTATATGGATTTTAATCAATTTCAGTACCGTTTACTCAAGTTATTCAATTCAGTTAAGAAACTGAATTGACAGGCCTTATAGGCCTACCTAACGTCTGCTAATCCATATTTCCTGTAATAGTATTAGAAACCGATAGTACTATAAAATATAGGTACTACCATATGGGCACTCAAATCCACTTATTGTGAGAATGCAATAGTAAATATACCTTTAATTGCATTAATAAATTCCTTTAGTGCAATCCCTTACTGCCATATTTGCACTCAGCATTTCGTGCTTTCCATTGATTTCACATTTGGCAGATTGGTATGGCCTGAATCGGCATAATATTTATTTGTTAAGTAGAGGAAATGTGACGGTAAATAGGCACGAGAAATGGAAATGAAGAACAGATCTTCTTATTCGTTCAATAAGAGATAATATACTCTGAAATGTTTAGAAAATCTAACATCTAGGAAAATTATAAAGTATAATAAATTATATGACAAATTACCGATCCGTATATCAACATCATTATTACTATTTCAAAAAAATACATCTACAGTATAATTTTTCATCTCAAACTATGTGAAATTTTAATAAGGTATTAATTATAAAAGAATAATTTATAGATTTTTAAAATATACTTATTAAATAATCAATTTGAAAACTTTAATATAAATTTTTATTATTGATACTGAGGAACTTTAAAAAATAACTTCACATGTTAAATTAATCTACCCCTTCCATGCATTTCAATCAGTTGACCTTTCTAGAAGCAAAAGAGGAGGTGCTAAATCGTATCTCTGGGTACTTCATAACAGTTTATGGAGCATGGTAAGTTAGGCAGTGGAATACTGACACCAGATAAAGCCACTGAGAGTGAATTACTGTCGCATTTAAAGGCTAAACTGTACTGTTGCAGGAAATAAATGTAAGGAGTTGAATGTTAAACTGTACTGTTACAGGAAATAAATGTAAGGAGTTTAGTTATTGTAATAAATGTAAGTAGTTAAGTTATTGTAATAAATGTAAGTAGTTGAGTTATTGTAATAAATGTAAGGAGTTTAGTTATTGTAATAAATGTAAGTAGTTGAGTTATTGTAATAAATGTAAGTAGTTTAGTTATTGTAATAAATGTAAGGAGTTAAGTTATTGTAATAAATGTAAGTAGTTTAGTTATTGTAATAAATGTAAGTAGTTAAGTTATTGTAGCTTGAATTGGATGGTGAAGTTAGACAGATGGGAGAGAGAAATCGATTGTTTGATTAAAATTTTATCATATTGTTTTTCACTAATGTTAGTTGATAATTGGCTGAGAGCATTTAAGATTTTTCTCACTGTAATTAAAGTAAATTGACTCGGTATAATAAATATAGTATAAACAATATATTCGATTTAAATTTCCGGAATGGGTACGAAAAGTGCACTTTAATCTTAATCTTTTTTTCGTTAATTACAAGTCATTGTCTTCAGAGTTTTCCTATACGTAGTTACTTTAATACTCAGAAAGAAACTAGAATAGCCTACTCCAGTCTTCTTAAGAATGCATTCCTATTCCTGTTCAGTCCAAGATTTTTAAAGTTTATTCCGGTTTGATGTTAGTAGAGGTAGGAACTTTCGGAAAAACTTCAATGATGAAAATTCAAGAAAGGAGGAAAGTGGCGTAGAATATTTCCTATTTTCAGAAGTTTACCTGATGAGACTATTTGCAGAGGAAAATTATGAATAAAGGTAATGAATAGGCAGTGAACTAATTATTTACAAATGACAGAATAATGAGGGAGGATTACACGTAAATAATGAAATAACGTGACCGTCCGTTACAGATGAATAGTGAAAAGAATTGATTGTAACTATATTCTCTCGATAAAATAGGAGCGGCTGCTATTCATCGTGTTAAATCCTACCTATTGGATATACTATTTAATTTCTCTCTCCTTAATATGAATATGAGAAGAATAAATACTAATTATTAACATTACTCCAAGGATGATACAATTTCGAAATTAAAATCCATTCTATTTTTTCGTCAAAAACCTCAGACGATGTATTTCAATGCAAACATTCTTCTAACGATGCCGATAGCAATTAAAGAAAGATGGAGAGTCTTTATTTTACTGAGCTTACGCTTTCATTCTATTTTTGTTTTAATTGATGAAATTTTTCACATTTAGTAAGAAGAACATATATTTAATTCATGAAAATAAATAGAGTCTCACAAAATATCAATCACATATTCACATCTTGATATTATGTTTACTAAATATACTAAAACTATGTTTAAATAATAGAAGATGATAAGCCATATGCCCACTCTAAATTTCTACTAGGGTAGGTATTGGTTTTTAGTACCTGTACACTTTGGCATTCTTTTCATCTTGCCGATATAATCAAGGGACCAATTTTACCATAATTTCTATACTGTGAAACTATTATATTTTCGAAATTCACTTAATTTTTATAGATAGAATAGAACGACATTATCCCCATCCAATTCTCTTTCTTACTCAACTTCCCCAGGGAAGAAACACAACCCCCCTCCCCTTCTCACCTCCCTCCCCTCCATTCACTCATTGGCATTCATGAGAGATTTCCTCGTCTGAATTCCCATTATTTATAAGATCTCAGGTTTTGTTTACGTGAGTGCATTCGAAAGAATAGCATATGAATCATTCAGAAGCAGTTACACAAATATTGAAATATTTGGCTTCTTCCCCAAAAAAGAATTCCATGCCCGAAAAATCTGTAATTTTTGCATTTAATTGAGTTTAAGTGTTATTTTGTCTTTATAAGCAATCTTTGTCTGTAATTTATGATTTTATTCTATTAATACCCTAGTTACAACTCGATAATTCTACAACTAAACAGAGATGAAATATGTATAAATTGTGCATCAAGACTGATTTCTAAATAGGTTATATGATCTGCCTAACTTTAGTGAGTAAATGTCTAAGTCGTGGGTGGATCCTATACCACTTTGGTATTCTTTATTCCAGTTTCTCTAAGAAACTATATTAGAATTGATAATTTGCACATACATACAGTTAAGAGTTTAATTAAATAACTTTTTAAATAATAAGAACTTTGAAACTCTAAACATAGATGGCTTTAATACAGATTGCAGTATCCGCTAGTTTGTTGTTCTGCACACTTCATGATTGTTTAATGTCCTTGCAGGGGGACCTGGCAATATACAATCATTTGATATTACTGATATGCCATTCATTATTCAAATTTATCATAAGAAATATATTAGAATTAATAATTTGTTCACACAGCGCATTTGATATCCTTCATTTTTGTTTCTTTTTCTGGTCTCCAAAGGACCAATCCAATCCAATATTTCTCACTTACTGATCACTAATTCGCAAATTGTTTCGTTCATTTCATTTCCCTATTGGCCGGAGTAATTTCTTAATGTTATTCAGTTTGAACGAACTGCAATGGAATTGTTTGGAATTGAGTAAGACTGTTTGTTTTCTTTTGCAATTTAGTTTTTGCGTTAGTTGTCTGAATCATAAACCGTTTCTGCAAATTAAAAGAAAAACTCTATTAAAAAACACAGTCAGAGCTTATTGCTCTACGCTTCAATTAATGAGAGAAGTCTTCTAAAAAGCTGCTGTTTTTGTGTTCCAACAATCTGAGGGAAGCGTGTGAATGTGAATGTGACAATTGACCGTGAACAATTTACACTATTCATAAGTCCTAATTTTCTATACAGGCATCCCCCGCTTTAGTTACCAAATCACGACTCAGTTTAGTTACCAAACGGTAACTAAAGCGAATAAAAGTAACCAGAAATTTATAATTGTCACTCCTTGATTTATACCTCATTTTCTATGAGTTATAGAAAGAAAATTTATTATTAGAGTAAAACGTATATAAGCATATTATTAATAATATACAGTCTTTCAATGTTTGTGACTGTGACGAAAAAGTTTAAAGTCGAGCATTAATTAAATGTTTTAAAATCCATCCATAGCTTAACTCTCACTCAGTATAGGTCAGTGATTAATAGACTGACCATCCATAGCTATAATTATTGTGTTACATTTAACAAACAGCAAATTTATGCTCTATGAAATATTTTTGGTAGCAGGGTACTAAGTTCCAAGTTATTGGTTGGTTCTACAATTTCGGACACGTCAGAAAAAAATTATAAATTCAATTATTATTTAACTTCTATTGTAATTGGTATCATAGATAACAATGAAAGTTAAATAATGATTACTATATAAATATTTTCACGTGTTCGAAAATATGGAACCATGCAATAACACGGAACTATCCCTAAAATGGGACATGCTGAATTTCTGAACCAATTGCTTCTAATAACATCACCTGTATTATAATTTTGATGTTTTATTAGTTACCGTGAAAAAATCACAAAAAATTGTCTCCGTTTTCTATGTCTACGAACGGTTCTTATTTCGAAACATGACTCGAAATTAGTACCACTTTTGTTAAAGTGAGTTGTACTTAAGGCGAGGCTTGCCTGCATACCAAATTAAATATCATGAAAAAAATCTTCAACTATTAAATTGATTTATTAATTTAAATGATTTAAGTTCGTCCTTTGCTATTCATAAATTCATCCTATTTTTAATCCTACAATAACATAGCCATCAAAAGATCACTATTAACACATCTATTAACTATATTAATCTGTTTAATAAGATTATTGACTAATTAAATTATGTGTTATTATACACGACTTAAAGCAAAGTATTGAGGGGCACAAAAACATTTAATTTTTTTCATAAATTTTCGAATATTTAAAACCAACTAAGATCCAGAATAAATTGTATATATTCAATAAACTCTCTTTAACATTTATGTTGCATTGTTATATAGTATAGTTTGTTTTATATGCATTTTTTAAAATACATAATTGTTTAATATAATCAGTTCTGCTACCTTCTTTTTTGAAACCACTTTATAAAGCTAGACGTGAAATATCCTTTTCTGTATTTGCTCATAACCAAAAATTTTTACATTGATCACGATAGTTTGCTCTCTGTTTCAGTACCTCCATTTAGTACTGAGGTTTAATTACTCCCTTGGGTCACATTGTCTCACTAGCGCTATACATATCCCTTTCTGTTGCTGAAGATATGCAATAATTGTAATGAAATAAAAACTACCCAGGTAGCAATGATTCTCGGGCCAATGTTGTCACAATGTTGTCCCAATGTTGTCACAATGTTGTCACAATGTTGTCACATTGTTGTCCCAGTGTTGTCACAATGTTGTCCCAATGTTGTCACAATGTTGTCACAATGTTGTCACAATGTTGTCCCAATGTTGTCACAATGTTGTCACAATGTTGTCACAATGTTGTCCCAATGTTGTCCCAATGTTGTCCCAATGTTGTCACAATGTTGTCACAATGTTGGCCCAAGAAATATTGCTACCTGGGTATTTCTTTGTTTGAACTTCAGAAAAGATATTGATTGTAAGGACTGTAAATTATATTACCTGTAAAGCTGTAAAGTCATGATTAGACTTAATTTGTCATGATTTTTGTGCTTGCTAATTGATTAAATTAATAGATGTAAAATTAATCAAATTATTATTTACATGCATCAATTAAATTAATGAGACCAAAATTTTAAATATAGGTACTGTTACCGTAAATTTATTGAATACATGGAATTTACATGTGATATTTTACTTCACTCGGCTAGAATGTTCTGGAATATTCCAGATTCATCTGTTACAGTCTAGATTGTTCTGGAACATTCCATCTTTCTCTATCTTCAAGAACAGTACAGTTTACTATCTTCATTGTCTTTATTTTGAAGATTGATAGAAGTTATTATCTACCTCATTTGTAACTAAGGTATCTAGCTTGGAGTGAATGAAGGTATTGAAATATTTCGTATACAATGAGTAGTTGATAGAACTAGTCTCGTGAATAAAGTATTGAGACCTGTTAAGTAAATTCAGATATTTTGTTGCCAACGTTCAAGATTAACTTATTTTTTCCACATTGTTTGATTGTCATTCTGAAAAATATATCACTAAATTTTGCTGTTCTTATTGTTTTCAGTTGTTCTATACTCCTAAGTTCATCCATCTTGAAACACATTTTCGTCAACACGATCTATAAAAAGGATTTACAAAATTCAAATGGATTTCGTCCATGTCCGTAAATGTTCTGTCGAATATATTTCACATCAGTAACGTGCTGGTGTGTACCGTAAATATCAATCTCCTATCAAATATTCTGGGATGTGCATAGGCTTCGCCTATCGAAAATATACCAACTGAATGTGAACGAAATGACCTCCCAGAACTCAGTTTTGATGTCGTTGTATATCCGAGGAATGTTTATAAATCCTAAGAACATAATTTAAATGATTGATAACAAAATACTTTATAGTTTATACCTACAATACAAATAGCATCTTATTCCCACAAAATTCAAATACTATCAAACCTCTACTCTTCACTACCATCAATTCATACATCCGGATAATAGAAATAAAAGCAGAATCCAATAATGATATTGACAATAATTATGTTCCAATAATGACAACAATATTTCTCTCTGTCGATAGAGATAATTATGGGAATTAGTGTTCGGGAATATTCCCACATCATTCCCTATCCGATATCCCATCCCAATAATCACCTAATTACGAGTAGTGGAATAATCTTTCACATTTGGTAATCATATTCCAGATCTCGAATGACGCTATAGAATTTGATATTTGGTTTTGAACTCGTGGAGGCGAAAGATATGTTGAAGTTATCTGTACTCATATAAGAGTACAGATAACTCAAGAAAGGTTAGATTTAATGTGAATAGAAATTTTGAGAAAAGAATCGATGGGTTCGTAGAAGAAATGGTGACCGTATTTTAAAAAATAAATAGAATTAGAGTCTCTAATTCAACCTAAGTGATATTGACAACAATTGAGTGAATCAAAGTATAGAAATATAATTAACTACCAGTCATTCCCCACAACCTTAATTAACGCGATGAAATAGGTTCAGTCTTCAGAAGGTGATACAGTGTCCACACCTACTTCTAGAAGTGACTCTGATGTCAAAAGGACACCAATTGAAAGTAAATAAAAAGTAAAACACAGTAGATTACCTGTTTAAGTTTCTAATTAGTTACTTAAAAGGTGAATTACAATGTGGACGAAAGATCAGGAAATTGTTGGTTAAATCATTCATTGAATATAAATAGTTGGTATCAATAAAAACAAAGAATTTGATGATGTACATATCTCTCTAAGATAATCTATCCAAATGCTTTTTTTATACGATTTAAGATTATTGAAAGAGTATTTGACCCCCTTCTGAATCACCTGATGATGAACCAATTGTAGTTTGGCCAAATTCTCTAATAAAGAAAATTTAGGAATATGTAACACAGGCAATGTTAATGGAAGAAATAAAGGATTGTCATCAAGGAGGAGCAGCAGTGATACGACTATCAAGGAGGAGTGGCAGTGATACGCACATCAAGGAGGAGTAGCAGTGATACTCACATCAAGGAGGAGTAGCAGTGATACTCACATCAAGGAGGAGTAGCAGTGAAACGAATATCAGGGAGGAGTAGCAGTGATACGCATATCAAGGAGGTGTAGTAGTGATACGCATACCAAGGAGGAGAAGCAGAAGTGATACTCATATCAAGGAGGAGTAGCAGTGATACTCATATCAAGGAGGAGTAGCAGTGATACGCATATAAGGGAGAAACAGAAGTGATACTCATATCAAGGAGGAGTAGCAGTGATACGCATATCAAGGAGGAGTAACAGTGATACGCATATCAAGGAGGAGTAAATGTGATACGCATATCAAGGAAGAGTAACAGTGATACACATATCAAGGAAGAGTAGTAGTGATATCGCATATCAAGGAGGAGTAACAGTGATACGCATATCAAGGAGGATTAGCACTGATACACATATCAATAAGAGTAGTAGTGATACGCATATCAATGAGGAGTAGCAGTGATACACATCTCAAGGAAGAGTAGTAGTGATATCGCATATCAAGGAAGATTAGCACTGATACACATATCAAGGAAGAGTAGTAGTGATACGCATATCAAGGAGGAGTAGCAGTGATATCGCATATCAAGGAGGAGTAAAAGTGATACGCATATCAAGGAGGATTAGCACTGATACACATATCAATAAGAGTAGTAGTGATACGCATATCAATGAGGAGTAGCAGTGATACACATCTCAAGGAAGAGTAGTAGTGATATCGCATATCAAGGAGGAGTAACAGTGATACGCATATCAAGGAGGATTAGCACTGATACACATATCAAGGAAGAGTAGTAGTGATACGCATATCAATGAGGAGTAGCAGTGATACGCATATCAAGGAGGAGTAGCAGTGATACGCATATCAATGAGGAGTAGCAGTGATACGCATATCAATGAGGAGTAGTAGTGATAAGCATATCAAGAAGGAGTATCAGTGATACGAATATCAAGGATTAGTAGCACTGATACGCATATCAATGAGGAGTAGCAGTGGTACGCATATCAAGGAAGAGTAGTAGTGATATCGCATATCAAGGAGGAGTAACAGTGATACGCATATCAAGGAGGATTAGCACTGATACACATATCAAGGAAGAGTAGTAGTGATACGCATATCAATGAGGAGTAGCAGTGATACGCATATCAATGAGGAGTAGCAGTGGTACGCATATCAAGAAGGAGTAGAAGTGATACACCATATCAAGGAGGAGTAGCAGTGGTACGCATATCAAGAAGGAGTATGAGTGATACACCATATCAAGGAGGAGTAGCAGCGATACAAAATGTAATGAAAGAAGAAAAATCTACCTGAGGCCATAATCACTCCAAAAGAATTTCAAAAGAGATCAATGATTACAGTTCCAAACCCAATATTGGTTATCCGGTTGAATTAGTGAAAATGGCAGTCATTATCAGATGTCAGATTTATTTTCTCTCATTAAAAACTTATGGTTTAATAATTAGATTTTCCATGTGGGAACTTTTGCGTAAAAATATTCAATATTTAATAATGTAGTTAGATACAATTATATTTTACTCTCAGATATTCTATATATTCATATATATTCTATATTTCCAAAAGACTTAGTAACGGTAAGCAATAGAAGAATATATGAAGAATCTCCTCTTTATCTTCTGTGATCCCACCATAATGCTCTTCTTAGGTAGTATGTCTGTTTACCTAATTGGTAGTACCTATGTTCAACTAGGTAGTACCTATGTTCATCTAGGTCACGGGTGGGCAAATGCAGCACTCAGTGCTATTTTGGCACTCAGAGTAGCACTCGTGCCCACCAGGGAAAAAGTGCTTTATTTTCCTCCAAAGAAAATTTAGAATTTTCAGCTCTGACTGCTTTATAAATTACAAGGATATTATAGGAGAGGATGGTCAACTAATTGAAGAACAGTATATTTGTAATGACATTGATACTTTGATAGTCAATTGTATCCGTTAATTAGGTATTTTTTGTTCATTGTTACAATAGTGCCGGTGTTTAATTTATTTATCTCTGTCTCTTTTCATTTAGATCAGTTATTTTATATCTCTCATACGCTTGTCTAGGAACATTCAAACACTGTGGTGAATATTTATGCAATCATTTTTAATTCCTTTTTTAATAAGCTAGGTAGCCACAGTAATTTGTCATGTGAATTTGTGAGTTACTTATTATTACTTATGCAAGATAGCTTATTTTTGTTTTTATTGTGAATAATTTTCACATGAAGAATTTTTTTTATTATATATCATTTACTAATTCTTTTTAATGCAAATGATAAATCTACTACCAACATTTATGTGCAAAATATGTATCGTTGTACATGTACGTACTTCAATTAAATCTACCACCTCATTCTATAATTATTCAGTATCCCCAGCAATTTAGAAAACAAAAAGAAAATTGGCACTGAGATTCCATCTTACGGCACTAGGTAGTATCTATGTTCACCTAGGTAGTACCTATGTTTACCTAGGTAGTACCTCTGTTCACCTAGGTAGTACCTATGTTCACCTAGGTAGTACCTCTGTTCACCTA